>SZWC01007645.1:65490-79964 GCA_023375785.1 Penium margaritaceum | reverse complement strand
AAGCCATGAGAGAGGATGAGACTAGTAGGTACTGTTGCTTCCAAAGGTCATGGCGTTGGGGTCAGCAAACGTGACCAGACAGGACAAGCTGCACTACCACAGTACGCCCGAAGAATGAAGTCTGACTACCTGCGGCTACTAATGCTGCTGCCACTAATGGAGCAAAGACTACTCCAAGAATAGAAGGGGTGGTGGCTACAGGTGTGGCTGCTGCTCCATGCGGAAGATGACCGAGCCCTCGGAGATGCACACACTCGAATCCGTCGTCCATCCTACGGAGTGCACTGCACGCACCAATCCACGGGTCCCAGGGAGACGCCGGTCTACGATGCGTCTCGAAACATAAATCGTCACCGACAGCACAACCCGCTGCCGGTTGGGAACCCGAAAATGCAAGCGCTGCTCCAAGGGGCGTGGACGCCTGTCGAGTGTAGTAACTGGGTAGATTCCTAAACGTGTTTTGTGAGGCGAGGCGGGCAAGAGCAACGAAGTGTGAGACACGCCATGGAAGCGGCCAATCCTTGTCTTAGAAAAATATTGCAAGCAATCGAGAAAAAGGTGAGTGGGGGGAGCGAGCGAGGTAAGAACTGGTAGGCACGCACCCACACCAAGCATCACGTTCGGGTGGGCAAGTGCGGTCACCGGGGGGTCGAGCCCGACCACTCGGAATATTCCGAGGGTGGCTACTCACTAGTGCTTGGCTGAACCCGACACGATGGTCCCCTGAGGAACAGCACCCGGGAAATATGCAGCTCCCCCAGAGCACTCAAGGCAAGAGAAACATAATGGAGGGCAAGGAAGTGAGAATGTACAAGCCCTACCATCGACCGCAACAGAGAATCATCGAGAGTCATGCAACAGCCACATATGTGCCACTGCGTACTCCTTGGTCCAGCAGAAGCTTGAAGGCGTCAGGGACTCCAATCAGTACGGGCACACCTGACGCTTCCCTAGGTAGGGTGATTGTTGCTTAATCTGTACATGTGTGAGCAAAATGTGGGAGGTAAGAGGGCATAGAGTTGTGAGTGGCCAAAGAACTTCAACACTCCTCCATGATCCCCAGACAATGAACCCACACACATGAGAGAACAACACAAGAGAATCACGAGAGGTGATGGTACATCTCGGCCTCAAAATAGCCAAATACCCTCGCATGTGCCTGCACCAAGAGCAACATACTCGGCCTCAACGGTACTGCGAGCAATACACCCTTGTTTCCCACTTTTCCAGGAGACTGCAGTACCAACAACCAGGAAGACATATCCTGTTCGGATGCGTGCGTCAGAGTCATGTGCCCAGTCACTGTCAGTGAAGCCGTCCACCATGACCGAGGGTTGTGCACAGAAATACAGTCTAATACGAGGGGTGGACAGGGCACATCGCACGACCCGCAATGCTGCCTCGACATGACGCTCGCGGGAGCACTAAGAGAACTGGGATAAGAAGTTCATAGCAAACGCCACATCGGCGCACGTGGTGATGACAAGGTACATCAAGGAACGAATGACATGGAGGTAGTCGGTCACATCGACCGTCTCCCCCAACTTTGACAGCTCCAGGGATTTCAGCAGGAACTGGCCAGCAGGTGTCATAGGAGTGGATGCCGTGGGGATTAATGTGAGGAGCGGGGCGAAGCGCTCCCCTAGGCTGCGCACATATGCGGCCTGGTGAACGCACAAGGTGCGACGTCCATGGTCACGCTTCAACTCCATGCCCAGAAAGACACGAGCTGGTCCAAGATCCTTCATCTTGTATGTTGACTAAGGCAAGGCTTTAGCAGCCGTAATCGATGCAGCGTCAGGAGAGGCAATGAGGAGATCGTCCACATAGACAAGAATCGCGACAAGTGGCTTGGTCGGTGTACTAAGGAACAACACTGGATCCACAGCGCCCCTTCTGTATCCCCCTTTTTCAAGGGTGGCTATGATCTCTTGGTTCCAATAGTGCGATGATTGTTTTTGGCCATAGATTGCCTTTCGCAAACGCCACACTTTGTTTGTTTCATTTGAGAAGCCAAGCGGTTGTACCATATAGATCTCCTCATCCAGCCTGCCATGAAGGAAGGCATTGTTGACATCCATTTGCTCAAGCTCCCAATCATGCTGAGCGACAAGGCTAAGAAGAGCCCTGGCTCTGGTGTAGCGACCGACTGGGAAAAGGTCTCGTTAAAGTCAACACCAGGGATCTACGAGAACCCTTTTGTAGCGAGGCAAGCCTTGTCTCATTTAATTGTGTTGTCAGGGTTGAGCTTGCGATGGTGCACCCACTTGGCGACAACTGCCTTGCGACCTAGTGGAAGGTCAACGAGCTCGTACACACGGTGCTCTGATAGTGCGTCGAGCTCGGCCTTCATGGCCTCTCCCATAGGGGAAAGTTGGAGGCTACGCGGGCTGTGTACATAGTCAATGGTTCGGGAGGAAGGGGAGAGAGACCAATAGTGGCAAAGTGCTCTATCCTCAGTTATAGATGAGGATAGAGCTGAGTGAAGCTCTTATTCAATGAGGGAATAGCCAAGTGCTATGGTGGGGTGCATGACAGAGGCCGCTGCAGTCAGTTCAGAGGTAGCAAGACCAAGAGCACGAAGACCAGGGTCGCCAGAGACCACAGGGTCAGACTGAGATGGTAGTGTCCGGAGACGCCCACCTCGAGTGTGAGGTGAGACTGGTGGGATTGACGGGACAGGTGCTACAAAAAAGGGATAAGATGGACAAGACTGCGTGGAATGGGTAGGAGAGTCAGCGGGATGATGGGACTCTGAGAGGAAAAGAGGAGGTGTGGATGTGGTGCCAGGTGTAGGAGCAGAGGGCGAGGGAGCAGAGGGCTCAGAAGAGACTGCGTCAGAGGAGAGAGGGTATATTATGGGTAACAGCGAGTCCAGAGGAGCAATGGAGATCGAGGGAGAGGAGTTCAATGGAGAACTTGTCTCCTCCGCCGCAGTGAGAGGTGGTGTGGAGGGATGCCTAGAGGGGAGAACAGGAGGCCTAGAAGGCAGAGAACCAACCCCACCCTGAGAGGGTGGAGAGAGGAACACGGTGAAGCGGGGAGTGTCGTGCTCAAATAGGTGTTCAAAGAAGAGCGCGCCACGAGACTGAACCACACGACACTTGGAGGGATCCTAAATCCACCAAGCTTTGGAGAATAGGGAGACACCAAGGAAGATACACGGATGACCACGGGGAGACAGTTTACCATCCCATTGGTCCGTTGGGACCCACATGGAGGCAAGGCACCCTTAGACACAGGCAAGACGAAGATCAGCACGCTCGTCTGTCCAGCATGCAAAGGGGATGACAGAGTGGGGAAGGGGGCCATGAGGGACACAATTCCATACCCATATAGGACATGGCTTCAAAAGCAAAGAGAGGAGACTGCGCAGAGGCAGAGATCAAGGAGCAAACACCATGAGCCAGGGTGCGGTTCCAACGCTTGGACACATCGTTCTGTTGTGGGATGTAGGGGGCAGAGGATTCAAGCCGAACACCACGCATCTCAAGAAAGCAGGAGATGGGACCAAAGAGCTGACCACCACGGTCACTGCAAAACACTCGCAAGGGCCACAGACAGGCACGCTCAGCCTGCGGAAGCCAACACTCAAGTACATCAGTGACATCAATTCTGTGGCGAAGGGCAAAGACCCAGCGGTAGCGAGAGTAGTCATCAGTCAGACAGAGGACGTAACGGTCGAGACCGCCAAGGAATTCCTTGGGTAAGGGACCCATGACGTTTGCATGGACGAGATCAAGAGGGTGTGAGATAGTGGCTTCAGCGGTGGATAATGGGGAACGGTTCATGTTGCCGTTGGCACAGTCAAGACAGGAGGACGTGTAGGGAGGAGCAAAAGTGGCAGGGCTTGAGCCAGTGCGCACAGAGCGAACGGACTGAACGGGTCCGAGGGACACAAAGCAAGAACAGTAGGAAGTCATGTGATGCGTAGCCTTGGAGTCAATGATCCAGCGACCAGGAGACGCGCGAGTGGACGGGAGGACAAGACAGACACCAACGGTACCACGGGCAAAGAGGGAGGACGAACCACAGAGACGAGTGGGGAACGTATGAGACTTCTAGTCCTCAATCCAAGCATGATCATCAGGCAAGTTCCCCTGAACACCACCAGAGGAAGCACCACGGAGAGTGACCTCAGACTCAAAGGGACACACATTGTCACAAGGTGCCCTATTTTTTTGGCATGCCCGGGGCTCGTCCGCCTTTTCGGCGGTATGCGAGCAATTTCTCGCTTTTCCGGAAATTCAGCTCGTAGTTGTGCTCGCCTCCGCTCGACCGTGGCAGCCAAGGACGAGGAGGACGAGCGAGCGAGGGAGCATGCCCCACACGCCAGGGGCGTTTTTCGCTTGCACCTCAGTGTGGCGTTCCGAACACGCCAAGTGAGGGTGGCTTGCACCCTCTCGGCGAGTAGTGTAACGACAATGCTACCCACCGAGGGGCAGTCTTGGCAGCGGCCCTCCGACGACGGACGCGGTCAACGGCTGAAGTAAGACCGGTGACTACGACCGTGCAACGGTCGTAGTTCTCTGGTGGTGTGTACAATAGGGCAACTACACCCACCGCCGAGAGCCGTACAAGACCAACGTGGCGGCTCGCCGAGAAAGAAGAATGATCGTTGATCTTGACGATCAACGGCCGGGGACTTCTCGCACAAGGCACTAGGTGCAAGTAGGGCACCGAGTTCAGGTGCAAGTAGGGCACCTAGTACAGGTGCAAGTAGCTTGTTTTAGCAAGCTAAGAAAGCACTAGGATTAGGCCTGGACCAGCCAGCCAAACAGTTTAAATTCCTTGTACTCTTTTCATTGTATTATCCTATCATTTTGCGTTCTGGCTTCCAGACTCCAAGTCTATTTTTCCGGTACGACTATGCTCTCCACACACCAAGAATAATTCTTGAGAGAGCACACTCTCGCATCTGGTATCAGAGCTAGAGCCACGCATTGGGCGGAAGCGCTGCCGAAGCTCTACAAACTTCAAGGAGCGAAGGTACTGAGTACGCCGGACAACGTCGAGGCTGATCGAGAGGGAGATTGCTGGACCAGACTTTGAAGCCAACGGATCAGCCAACCTCAGGATTTTTTTTTTTTAAATTTCCAGAGCGTCCACACGGCCTACCGTGCACGCGCGGGAGACAACGGGTGACTCCTACGCACTTTGAAGACATCATTTTGTCATCCCGGACTACCGAATTGCTGATGGAAAATTTTCAACTGCTGCCAAACCGCTGCCATTTTTTTTGGAGGATCTCTTACGACCAAAATCAGCTAGAGCCATGGAGCAGGCCTTGCAGCAGATCGTAAAGCAGCGGGGAGCCCTCATGCTTGAGAACGAGTGGCTCAATTGGCAGATGGCTGACCTGCGGGACGGGACTGACGCTGGACAGGTTCAGGCGGCCCGGTCAAGGAGTCCGCCGAGACCAAAGCCAAAGGCTTTGGAAGCGTTCAATCCCTCAGTCAAGGGTGCAAGCGTACGGACCTGGTTGTTTGCGATGAACAACTACTTTGGAATTCTGGGTCATCCACTAGAGGAAGATGCTGTGCGTTTGTCATTCGTGGTGGCACTGCTACGCGGAGCAGCATTGGAGTGGTGGAGGTACTTGAATATGCTGGCCACTCAAGGTGAAGGTGGGAACACAGCTGTGCAACATGCCGTGTTGTGGCAGCCAGGTGCAAGGCAAGATATAGCTCGCGGGGCGACAACGTGGGATCAGCTTGAGTAAGCCATAAAAGATCGGTTCGATCTCGTAAACGCCTCCATTGTCGCACGCAACAAGCAGAAGCACATTGGCTTGGTGCAAGGGTACACACGCCGTTTCTTAGCGTTGTGATTGGAAATCCATGAGATAAGTGAGCCGGAGATGGAAGACAAGTGTTAGGATGGCATCCACGTGGATGCGGTCCCAACGTTGGTCTGATAGAATCTATTGGTTCACGTCTACTGGTTTTGGGCGAATCTGAGACTGAGCGTGAGCTTCTGGTTGCCTCACGCTATGTGAGTAGGAATTTAGAGACTATCAGTTTGCGAAGGGAATAACGTTGTTTTGCGTTAGTTGTTGAACATGCACATGATCACAACATTTATAAGGCTATTCATGAGCTCTCCAACGCACCAAACTGTGCGCAATGCGGTCAAGCGTAGCCCAAGTTATGCTTGCCGAAGCGCAGGTCTTACCCACCACAGAAGCCTGACGCCGCCACTCGCCGTGGCGCCTTCGTTCACGTACAAAGCGCCTTTCCCAAGGCGCATATCCCATTGCACATGGTGTGGGGGTCCCCTGCATTGTTTCCACGCATCCTAACCACTTTTGGGTCGTGTTTGGTGATGGGGTGTGACGCGGTTCGAAACCTGTCCGTGGACCTGCAGTTAGAATTTTGACCAAGTCCCCAGGTAACAAAACGTACTACTGAGTTTCGGACGTCGAACCAGGTTTTTGGCTAAGTCCCTCAGTAACAACTTGCAGTACTGGATCCGGTGGATGATCCGCCGGATCAGGTGGATCATCCACCGGACGCCTCGGCTGGCCTATCGGAGCAATTTCTCCACATGGTGATTTTGTTACTCGGTTCGGTCGATTATCTACCGGATTTCGAGTCGCAGCCGGCTCCCAGAGCCGCTACGCACACCAAAACTTTGGAAGACCATATATCCCTCGATACATTTTCAATTCCGGCGAAACAACTTCCACCGGATTCAGCGACTTGTCAAATTTATGGTGCGGTTCTTCATTTGACGATCCGAGCAATCCTCGAGTCTCCAGATCCGCCGGAGCGGCATTAATACTTTCTGGCAACTCGTCAGCGCCTCCCGGCGCCGCACTTGGGCATGCGGAGGGGCAATTTTTTTCAACATTCTCCCCCTTGCACCTGCCATGCCCGCTGCTCCTGCATGCTCGCACTCATCTTCTGCTGTCTCTGCAGCCCATCATAGCTGGTCATCCCAAGTCCGGCCACGCTCATCGCGTGCCGGTCCGCGGGTTGTGCCTTGGTCAGGCAATCCGCAAGCATGTTGTGCGTGCTGCAGTGCTGCAGCACCACCTGCCCTTTCTCGACCATGTCCCGTGCGTAGTGATAATGCACGTCGATGTGCTTCGTCCTCCTTTGCTGCGTCGGGCTGTTGGTCAGCGAGATGTAGCCAGTGTTGTCCTCTTGCTCCACCGTAGGCTCCAACTGCGGCACGCCCAGCTCCCCCAGCAACCTGCGGAGCCACACCGCCTCCTTGACCGCCTCGGCCAGCGCGATGTACTCTGCTTCCACTATGGAGGTGGCAATGCAGTCATGCTTCTTGCTGCACCACGAGACCGCTGCGCCAGCGAGGAAGAACACGTATCCGGATGTGGACTTCCGCTTGTCCACATCGCCAACGTAGTCTGCATCCGTGTAGCACACCAGACGCAAGGGGTCCGCCCGCCCCTTACTGTCGAACCTCATGCACGCGTGCCGCGTCGCCTGCAGGTAGCAGAGGATGCGCTTGACCGCCTGCCAGTGTAGTGGCCCTGGATCAGCCACATACCTGCTCGCTTGGCCTACTGCATAGGCCAGGTCCGGTCGAGTCGCCACCATGGCGTACATGAGGCTGCCCACCGCTGATTGGTAAGGCACCCCTGTCATATCCTCCCGCTCTTCTTTTGTTTGCGACGCCATTGCCGCACTTAGTTCACAGGTTGTGGAGATAGGACTGCACACTGGTTTGCAGTCCTCCATGCCATACCGCTTCAGCACCTTCACCACGTATTTTGCATGTCCAAGCTCAAGCGTGCGCGCCCTCCGGTTTTGCGTAATGCTCACACCGAGGTAGAACTCCAGCTCCCCCATGTCCGACATCTGGAACCTGTTGCTCAGCTGTTCTTTCAGCTGCTGTAGGCTCGGCAGGTCTGAGGAGCACAAGATCAGATTATCCACGTACATTGTGACGATCTGATGGAGCTTCTTGCTGCGCCGCACGTACATGCTATGATCCGCCTCACAGTGCTTGAAGCCCAGTTATGCCATGAAGCTTTCCATCTGTTGGTACTAGCATCGGGGTGATTGTTTTAGCCCGTACAAGGACTTCCACAGCTTGCACACCTTGCCCTTCGGCGCCTCCACCCCCTCCGGCACCTCCATGTAGATTTCCTTGTTGATGATGCCATTGAGGAAGGCCATCTTTATGTCCATTTGGTGGAGCTCCATGTCCTTCGCAGCCGCCACCGTTAGGATTGCCCGGATGCTTGTGAACTTGGCAACGGGGACGAACGTCTCATCGTAGTGTTCGCCCTTACGCTGTGTGTACCCCTTTGCCACGAGCCGCACCTTGTACTTGTCAACCACTCCTTCCTTCGTGAAAATGGTCTTGAAGACCCACTTGGAGCCGATGACCTTTGCGTCTTTCGGCCTGTCAACCAGCTGCCACGTGTCGTTTCAGCAATGGACGCCAACTCCGACTTGATGGCGGCATCCCATCGCTCCCCCTCAGGCCGCGCAAGCGCCTCTTGCACGGTTGTTAGTTCCGTTGAGGCAGCCAGAATGCACCGCGTCATGCCGATCCATCGACCGATGCCTGCGTCGAAACGCTTCCCTGCTCTCCGCTGCCTCCCGCTGCAACGCAACAGTCTTGGCAGCGTCTCGTCGCTCTGCTGCGATCCTTCCGACTCAGCCCGCTCCGGTGAATCATCGACCGGACGGCTCCCTGAGGATCCCTCCCGCTCCGGTGAACCATCAACCGGACGGGCGGCGCGTCCGGAGTAGTTTTCTCCGACGCGTGATGCAAACTTCGCCGAGAGTGCGTGCTTTGGCACTCGTGGTGCCTCCTCCGACGGATCATTCCACCGGATCTCCAGCCCAGGTGCATCATTGTCAGAGTCCTCCACGTCGGCTATTGCACCTGCTGCACTGCTGCGCTCCAATGCCGCATCATCGTCCTCCGCGTCTGCCGGCTCCTCCTCGTAGTCAAGGAGCTAGAACCACTCCCCTTGTTTTGGAGTGTTCCCGACGCTCATGTCGTTGCTGCTGCTACTGAAGCTTTGCTGCTCATCGAACTCGACGTCACGGCTGCGGATGATCTCTTGCGTGCGTGGGTCCCAGAGCCGATACGCCTTTTGTGTGCTCTTGTAGCCGAGGAACATGCACGACTTTGCCCGCGGTTCCAGCTTGAAGTCACGTCGTTGCGGAGCCTGCACCATCGCGTGCGCCTTGCACCCGAACACCTTCAGGTGTGCAATGTTTGGCTTGCGCCCGCTCCAAACCTCCTGCGGCGTCTTCCAGCCGCCTTTGCCCTTCAGCACCGCTGTTGGGCTGAGGTTGATGGTGTAGCTGGCTGTACGCATAGCCTCTNCCCAGAACCCTCTCGGCAACCCCACATCCACAAGCATGGTCCGCACCATGTTGAGCAGAGTCTGCTTCGCCCGCTCCGCCACTCCGTTGGACTGTGGCAAGTACGGCGTAGTGGGTTCCCACTTGATGCCCTTCTGCTTCATCCACCCGCTGCAGCCCACGTACTCTCCGCCATTGTCGCTGCGTAGCACTCTGACCTTCCGGCCAGTCTGCCTCTCCACCGCTGCAACGTACTCCTTCAGTCGGTCCAGGACCTCGCCTTTCCGCTTCATGAAGTACACGTAGAGGTTTCTGCTGCAGTCGTCAATGAAGGTGACGAAGTATCTCAAGCCGCTGTTTAACGGCGTTTTGAACGGTCCACACACATCGCTGTGCACGACCTCCAGCAGGTCCTTTGCGCGAGCCTCGTTCTCGTTGAGCGGCTTGCGCCGCGGCTTACCCAAAATGCAAGGCTCGCACTTTTTGTGCACTGCTGCATCTGCTACCGCGTCGTCACCGTTGATGACGAGGCCACGCACCATGTCGCGCTTAGCCATCTCCTTCACGGTTGCGGGCACCGAATGTTCCAACCGTCGGTGCCAAAGCTCCAGATCAGCGCTTCCTCCCTTGGCCATGTTGACGACGCGCTTCTGCGAATCTGCTATGTTGGATGCCGCGGGGACCACCTTGTTCTTCACGATGTAGAGACAGCCCTCGCGCTTTGCCTCTAGCACGACCTCGCCGTCACCATCGATGCGCACCACTGCACCTTTCCTGCGGAAGAGCACCTTAAATCCCTTGTCCGTCAAGCGGCTAACATTCAGGCTGTCAGCCAGGCCGGGGACGTGCTGCACATCATGGATTGTGCACAGCTCCTTCTTATCGCCCACCACGACTTCCACCTCCACGTCACCTTGGCCAGCCGCCCGCTCGACTTTGTCGTTCGCGACCAGCATTGACTTGGAGGACTTCTCGTAGGTGATGAACCCCACCTTCTCGACTTGGGTGTGCTCCTCGGCCTCAGAGTCCAGGCACCACATGTTGGCCTTCTTGAGGAAGTGGTTCTTGTTGCCGGTGAGGAGCGACCTGCCCTTGCCGTTTTTACCGCCGGTCTTCGCCTCCTCCGGGCACTCACTAGCCCAATGGCCCTCTTTGCCACAATTGCGGCACGCACCTTTCTTGGCACCCTTCTTGCCGCCACCCTTTCCGCCACTTCCTCGGCTCTCGCTTCCGCCACCCCGCGTTTTGGTGACAAGGGCCGATGAGGAAGACGAGGACTCCCCGCAGCTCCGTCGCTGCGCCTTGTTGCGGATGTACTCTGCGACCGCGCCATAGGTGAGCTTGTCCTCCGACCATCCCTCCAAGGACAGTGATGAAATGGCCCCAACTGTCAGGTAGGGCCATGAAGAGAGCCATCGCCTGCAGCTGCATGTCGATCTTCCACCCCACAACATTGTATTGCGAGGCCAGCGAATCGATCTGCTGCATGGCCGAGATGACATCATCTCCCTCCTCGATTCTCACCGTAAGGAGTCGTTTCATTGCGAATATTTTGTTCGCCAGCGACTTGGATTGGTGGATGGCGCAGAGCTTTTGCCAAGTTTCAGCTGCTAGCTTGCAGCCTTGGAAGGAGCCCCACTGCGACTTGGCCGTCCCGGACACCAGGAGCATGAGCGCCTACGTGTTCTTCTTTTTGAAGGCCTGCTTCTCTGCGTCCGTAGCAGTCGCCTCCGTGAGCACCTCCTTTCCCAAATGACATCCAACAGCCCCTTATGCGAGAGGTGCACTTTGAACTGCCACCTCCATAGCCCGAAGCCCGGGCCGCCCGCATACTTCTGAACGGGCTGTGTCTCCTTCTGTGCCATGTGCGCAGCTGCCACTCCGACAAGTTCTCAGAGCTTCACGGTGACGTCCAACATGACAATCCCGTGCGCTGTGGAAGACGTGAACGTTGGAGGGTATCAGACCAGTGGGCCCATAACCCTTTTTCAGGATGGCATCCGTGTGGATGCGGTCCCGAAGTTGGTCTGATAGACTCTATTGGTTCACGTCTATTGGTTTTGGGCGAATCTGAGACTGAGTGTGAGCTTTCTGGTCGCTTCACGCTATGTGAGTAGGAGTTTTGAGACTGTCAGTTTGCGAAGGGAATAACGTCGTTTTGCGTTAGTTGTTGAACATGCACATGATCAAGAATTTATAGGGCTAGTCATGAGCTCTCCAACGCACCAAACTGTGCGCGATTCGTTCAAGCGTAGCCCAAGTTATGCTTGCCGAAGCGCAAGTCTCACCCACCATAGAAGCCTGACGCCGCCACTCGCCGTGGCGCCTTCGTTCACGTGCGAAGCGCCTTTCCCAAGGTGCATATCCCATTGCACATGGTGTGGGGGTCCCCTGCACTGTTTCCACGCACCCTACCCACTTTTGAGTCGTGTTTGGTGATGGGGTGTGGCGAGGTTCAAAACTTGTCCGTGGACCTGCAGTCAGAATTTTGACCAAGTCCCCAGGTAACAAAACGTACTATTGAGTTTCGGACGTCGAACCAGGTTTTTGNCTGTAGGCTCGGCAGGTCTGAGGAGCACAAGATCAGATTATCCACGTACATTGTGACGATCTGATGGAGCTTCTTGCTGCGCCGCACGTACATGCTATGATCCGCCTCACAGTGCTTGAAGCCCAGTTATGCCATGAAGCTTTCCATCTGTTGGTACCAGCATCGGGGTGATTGTTTTAGCCCGTACAAGGACTTCCACAGCTTGCACACCTTGCCCTTCGGCGCCTCCACCCCCTCCGGCACCTCCATGTAGATTTCTTTGTTGATGATGCCATTGAGGAAGGCCATCTTTATGTCCCTTTGGTGGAGCTCCATGTCCTTCGCAGCCGCCACCGTTAGGATCGCCCGGATGCTTGTGAACTTGGCAACGGGGACGAACGTCTCATCGTAGTGTTCGCCCTTACGCTGTGTGTACCCCTTTGCCACGAGCCGCACCTTGTACTTGTCAACCACTCCTTCCTTCGTGAAAATGGTCTTGAAGACCCAGTTGGAGCCGATGACCTTTGCGTCTTTCGGCCTGTCAACCAGCTGCCACGTGTCGTTTCAGCAATGGACGCCAACTCCGACTTGATGGCGGCATCCCATCGCTCCCCCTCGGGCCGCGCAAGCGCCTCTTGCACGGTTGTCGGTTCCGTTGAGGCAGCCAGAATGCACCGCGTCATGCCGATCCATCGACCGATGCCTGCGTCGAAACGCTTCCCTGCTCTCCGCTGCCTCCCGCTGCAACGCAACAGTCTTGGCGGCGTCTCGTCGCTCTGCTGCGATCCTTCCGACTCAGCCCGCTCCGGTGAATCATCGACCGGACGGCTCCCTGAGGATCCCTCCCGCTCCGGTGAACCATCAACCGGACGGGCGGCGCGTCCGGAGTAGTTTTCTCCGACGCCTGATGCAAACTTCGCCGAGAGTGCGTGCTTTGGCACCCGTGGTGCCTCCTCCGACGGATCATTCCACCGGATCTCCAGCCCAGGTGCATCATTGTCAGAGTCCTCCACGTCGGCTATTGCACCTGCTGCACTGTTGCGCTCCAATGCCGCATCATCGTCCTCCGCGTCTGCCGGCTCCTCCTTGTAGTCAAGGAGCTAGAACCACTCCCCTTGTTTTGGAGTGTTCCCGACGCTCATGTCGTTGCTGCTGCTACTGAAGCTTTGCTGCTCATCGAACTCGACGTCACGGCTGCGGATGATCTCTTGCGTGCGTGGGTCCCAGAGCCGATACGCCTTTTGCGTGCTCTTGTAGTCGAGGAACATGCACGACTTTGCCCGCGGTTCCAGCTTGAAGTCACGTCATTGCGGAGCCTGCACCATCGCGTGCGCCTTGCACCCGAACACCTTCAGGTGTGCAATTTTTGGCTTGCGCCCGCTCCAAACCTCCTGCGGCGTCTTCCAGCCGCCTTTGCCCTTCAGCACCGCTGTTGGGCTGAGGTTGATGGTGTAGCTGGCTGTACGCATAGCCTCTGCCCAGAACCCTCTCGGCAACCCCACATCCACAAGCATGGTCCGCACCATGTTGAGCAGAGTCTGCTTTGCCCGCTCCGCCACTCCGTTGGACTGTGGCAAGTACGGCGTAGTGGGTTCCCACTTGATGCCCTTCTGCTTCATCCACCCGCTGCAGCCCACGTACTCTCCGCCATTGTCGCTGCGTAGCACTCTGACCTTCCGGCCAGTCTGCCTCTCCACCGCTGCAACGTACTCCTTCAGTCGGTCCAGGACCTCGCCTTTCCGCTTCATGAAGTACACGTAGAGGTTTCTGCTGCAGTCGTCAATGAAGGTGACGAAGTATCTCAAGCCGCTGTTTAACGGCGTTTTGAACGGTCCACACACATCGCTGTGCACGACCTCCAGCAGGTCCTTTGCGCGAGCCTCGTTCTCGTTGAGCGGCTTGCGCCGCGGCTTACCCAAAATGCAAGGCTCGCACTTTTTGTGCACTGCTGCATCTGCTACCGCGTCGTCACCGTTGATGACGAGGCCACGCACCATGTCGCGCTTAGCCATCTCCTTCACGGTTGCGGGCACCGAATGTTCCAACCGTCGGTGCCAAAGCTCCAGATCAGCGCTTCCTCCCTTGGCCATGTTGACGACGCGCTTCTGCGAATCTGCTATGTTGGATGCCGCGGGGACCACCTTGTTCTTCACGATGTAGAGACAGCCCTCGCGCTTTGCCTCTAGCACGACCTCGCCGTCACCATCGATGCGCACCACTGCACCTTTCCTGCGGAAGAGCACCTTAAATCCCTTGTCCGTCAAGCGGCTAACATTCAGGCTGTCAGCCAGGCCGGGGACGTGCTGCACATCATGGATTGTGCACAGCTCCTTCTTATCGCCCACCACGACTTCCACCTCCACGTCACCTTGGCCAGCCGCCCGCTCGACTTTGTCGTTCGCGACCAGCATTGACTTGGAGGACTTCTCGTAGGTGATGAACCCCACCTTCTCGACTTGGGTGTGCTCCTCGGCCTCAGAGTCCAGGCACCACATGTTGGCCTTCTTGAGGAAGTGGTTCTTGTTGCCGGTGAGGAGCGACCTGCCCTTGCCGTTTTTACCGCCGGTCTTCGCCTCCTCCGGGCACTCACTAGCCCAATGGCCCTCTTTGCCACAATTGCGGCACGCACCTTTCTTGGCACCCTTCTTGCCGCC
>SZWC01007645.1:45602-64658 GCA_023375785.1 Penium margaritaceum | reverse complement strand
GTTCACGTGCGAAGCGCCTTTCCCAAGGTGCATATCCCATTGCACATGGTGTGGGGGTCCCCTGCACTGTTTCCACGCACCCTACCCACTTTTGAGTCGTGTTTGGTGATGGGGTGTGGCGAGGTTCAAAACTTGTCCGTGGACCTGCAGTCAGAATTTTGACCAAGTCCCCAGGTAACAAAACGTACTATTGAGTTTCGGACGTCGAACCAGGTTTTTGGCTAAGTCCCTCAGTAACAACCTGCAGTACTGGATCCGGTGGATGATCCGCCGGATCAGGAGGATCATCCACCGGACGCCTCGGCAGGCCTATCGGAGCAATTTCTCCAGATGGTAATTTTGTTACTCGGTCCGGTCGACTATCGACCGGATTTCGAGTCGCAGCCAGCTCCCAGAGCCGCTACGCACACCCCAACTTTGGAAGACCATATCTCCTTCGATACATGTTCGATTCCAGCGAAACAACTTCCACCGGAATGAGTGACTCATCAAATTCATGGGGCAATTCTTCATTTGAGGATCCGAGCAATCCTTGAGTCGCCAGATCCGCCGGAGCGACGTTAACACTTTCTGGCAACTCGTCAGCGCCTCCCGGCGCCGCACTTGAGCATGCGGAGGGGAAATTTTTTTCAACAACAAGTACCATGTCGTCTTGAAGGTAGAATTTCAGTGCATGTTGGCACTCAGTGGAATCACGGATTTCCAGGAGATGGTGGTCACTGCTGAGTGCGATGACGCGCTACGCTATCATTGAGGGGGTTTCCGTGAGAAACAGGAAAATTTCAAGCGTCAAACACAGTGCGAACAAAATGATCCCATGGAAATCGACGCAGTGCAAGGAGGCCACAAGCAGAGCAAGCCATGTGGTGGGAAATGTTGGATCTTCGGGAAGCCTAGGCACCACAAGAAGGACTGCAAAAAGAAGGAGCAGGGAAGCGGCAACCAGTAGTGAGTTGTGGGCGGCCAATTGCTGGGAAAGCTTCGTCTGCATCAGCAAACACCAGTCCCAAAAGTCCTTCGACAACTAGGGAGCTGTCGAGTGTATTACTGTGGAGCGAAGGAAGCGAGAGAGTTCTGGGAATCCTCCTGAAAGCCGAAATCTTATCGGCAGCGGACAGCGAGGGACGCTTGACTCGCCGGCAGATTCCAGCATTGATGGATTGCTACACGTTGCACTCATTCTTTAGCGATGAGCTTGCAAAGAGGTTGGGGCTTGCACGACTACCTGGGAAGCCAGCTACAGCCAAGTTGGTGCAAGGGGAGCTCGAGTACGGACTACCTCTGAAGCCTCTGAGGATCCGTCCTGGCAAGCTATCGTGCGAGGTGAACTTTCGCACGTGCCCGATGGACACCTACGATGCCATTTTGGGACGTGAATGGCTGCACCGATGGAATCCTGCTGTGGATTAGGTGCGCAGCCAGGTCAAAGTGAAGTAATGCACGGAGCAAGTTGTATTGCCGTTGTGGGAAGAGGTGAAGGACTCCAAGGCAGGCAAGGTGCCGCAGTTGAGTTACGTGCAGCTGAAGAACTGTCAGCGCAAGGGGGAACAAGTGTACCTTGTGTGGGTGCGGCAACAGGCAGCAGCTGAGGCAAAGCATCAAGAGGGAGAGCAACAAAAAACACCAGCAGTAGAGCCGTCGGAAGGCATCAAGGGAGTATTGGACAGCTACAGTGACGTGTTTCCTGCTAAGCTGCCAAAGGGTTTACCACCAAAGCGGGACATCGAGCATAAGATTGATCTGGTTCCGAGAGCCACTCCAATGGTGCGGGTTGCTTATTGCATGAGCGATAACGAGCTGGGTGAGCTAAAGAAGTAGTTGGAGGAGCTGATGGAGCGAGGTTTCATCAGACTGTCTGTGTCACCCTATGCTGCACCGGTCCTCTTTGTGAAGAAAAAGACAAGGGAGCTGCGGATGTGCGTGGATATCGCGCATTGAAAAACGTAACAATAAAAAACCGGTACCCACCGCCAAGGGTTGAGGAGCTGTTTGACCAGCTGAGGGGAGCGCAGTACTTCAGCAAGTTTGACTTGCGTTCAAGGTACCATCAGATCCGGAGTACGGAGTAGGATGTGGAGAAGACGACGTTTCGGACATGGTATGGCCATTTCAAGTACCTCGTCATTCCGTTTGGGTTGACCAATGCTCCTGCAACGTTCATGAGCCTCATGAACAGGATCTTCAACCCTCACTTGGACCAGTTCGTGGTGGTATTCCTCGACGATATTCTCATCTACTCCAGAACTTTGGAAGAGCATCGGAAACACCTTCGCAGGTGTTGGAAATTCTTCAGAGAGAGAAGTTATTTGCAAAGATCTCTATGTGCGAGTTTGAGAAAAGGGAGGTGGAGTTCCTTGAGCACATCATGAGCGGCAAGGGTCTCCGCATGGACCCAAAGAAGGTGGAAGTAGTAAAGCAGTGGCCGACACCAAAGTGCGTGTGTGACATCTAGGTCTTCCTGGGGTTTTTCAACTACTACCAGAAATTCATCCGGGGGTATGCAGAGAAGGGTGCGCCGCTATCTCAGCTCCTGAGGAAGGATCACCAGTGATAATGGGGCATGAAGGAGTAGACGAGCTTCAAGGGGCTTAAGGCTGCAATGTGTGATGCTCCGGTTTTGGTGCATCCCGATTCATCCAAGGAGTACGTCATGGTGACGGACGCAAGCGACTATGCCATTGGGGCGGTGCTGATGCAGGATCACGGAAAGGGGTCGCAGCCGATTGCGTACATGTCTCGCAAGCTGCAAGGGACGGAGCTGAACTACGAAATCCATGAGAAGGAGATGCTGGCAGTGATCCACGCGTTCAAGCACTGGAGGTGATATCTTGAGTCGCGATGCTACATGGTCTTCACGGATCAATACGCCCTGAAGCACCTAAAGATGCAGCCGAACCTCAGTCGCCGACGGACTTGCTGGATGGAATTCTTGGAAGGAAGTTTTTACTACGAGATCCAGTACAAGCCTATGAAGGTGAACCCGACAGATCCTCAGTGGCGGAGGCCGGACTTGAGCCGCAATGCCATCTCAGTGCTGATGGGATCTCCAGTTATGCATATCTTGTTCAAGCACAGCTATGGCGTGGATAGCGAGTTCACGGTTGGTACGCTGAAAGACGCCACATGGGATGGAGTGTATTGGCAAAGTGGGCGGGAGAAGAGAATTGTCGTGCCGGATTATGTGCCAATGAAGCAGTTGTTGCTGGAGGAGGCACATGACACCCATTACTCGGGTCACTTCGGCTTCGACAAGACACTCAAATCAACACTGGCGGTCGTCAATGACATCTGATTGCAAGAGGTTTGTGAGCACTTGCGATGTGTCTCAACGCATCAAGGCACGGAGAACCAAGCCAACTAGGGAGCTGCAACCATTGCTTGTACCAGAGAGGCCATGAACAGACATCTCGCTTGACTTCATTGGCGGGTTGCCTGTGATGTAGCAAGGAAACAACATGGTGTTGGTGGTTGTGGACCGGTTTTCCAAGATGGCACATTGCATCGCGTGTCTTGAGAGTATCACAGCTGCCAGAACAGCTCAACTCCTCTTCAGTTATGTCATCAAGATGCATGGAGTGCCGCAATTGGTGGTCTCAGATCGCGATCCATGCTTTGCTTTGCGATTCTAGAGAGATCTCATGGAGAAGCCGGACACGTGGGTGCAATCGACCACGTCATACCACCCATAGAGTGATGGGCAGACGAAGCGCAAAAACCGGACTTTGGAGTAATTTTTTCATAGCATGGTGCCACCGGATGGAGAGGGTTGGGAGGAGAATCTCGGAGTGGCAGAGTTTGCCTACAGCTCAGCAGTGCCAGCATCAATAGGAAAGTTACCATTTGTGGTGGTCTATGGCCACCAGCCACTGACCCCAGCCGCCCTTGCTATGGCAACATCTCTTCTGGCTGTGCAGACGATTGCAGATGGGTTTGCCACTACTTGGGACGTGGTGCGGCAACGGTTGTTGAAGGCACAGAAGCAGCAAAAGTGGCAAGCTGATAAGCATCGCTCTACGGAGGAGTTCCAAACAGGAGATCAGGAAATGTTGAACTCTGCTAACCTACATCTGATTGGAGTTGGGAGTCCCAAGCTAAAGCCGCGATGGGTGGGTCCGTTTCGTATTATGGAGAAGCGGTGGGCTACACCATGCAAGCTGGACCTGCCAGCTCACTACACCATCTATCCGGTGTTCCACATCTCCCTGATATGTGCCTATCGCGTCCCCAACACCTTCTTCCACGGTCGTAGGATAGCTCTACCTCCCACTGTCCAAGTTGAAGGCAGTGAGCAGTTTTAGGTGGAGAATATCTGGCGGACCGCCAGAGGGGATCCCGGCGTGAGTTTTTGGAGCATTGGAAGGGGTATCCGGCAGAGCACAACTCTTGGGAGCTAGAGGCCAACTTCCATGTCGGGTATGAACACTGTCCTCCATTAGTATCTCAGGCGTGCCGGGATGTCGCGCCTCTGACGGGGGGGGGGGGGGTGAATGTAACGAGGTGCCTTATTTTTTCGGCATGCTTCGGGCTCGTCTCGTTTTCGGGGGCATGCGAGCCATTTCTCGCTTTTCTGGAAATTCAGCTCGCGGTTGTGCTTGCCTCCGCTCGACCGTGGCAGCCAGGGATGAGGAGGACGAGCGAGCAAGCGAGCAAGCAAGCGAGCGTGCCCCACACTCCAAGGGCCTGTTTTGCTCACACCTCCACGTGGTGTTCTGAACATGCCACGCGAGGGTGGCTTGCACCCTCTCGCCGAGTAGCGTAACGGCGACGCTATCCACCGAGGGGCAGTCTTGGCGGTGGACCTCTGACGACGAACGCGATCAACGGTTGTAGTAAAACCGGTGACTGCGACCGTGCGACGGTCACAGTTCTCCGGTGGCGTGTACAACAGAACAACCACAACCACCGCCGAGAGCCGTACAAGGCCAATGTGGCAGCTTGTAGAGAGAGAAGAATGACCGTCGATCTCGACGATCGACGACCGGGGACTTCTCACACAAGGCATTAGGTGCAAGTAGGGCACCGAGTTCAGGTGCAAGTAGGGCACCTAGTACAGGTGCAAATAGCTTGTTTTAGCAAGCTTGGAAAGCAGTAGGTTGAGGCTTGGGCCAGCCAACAGAACGGTATAAATACCTTGTACTCTGTTCATTGTATTTAACATGTCATTTCCAGTTCTGGCTTCCAGACTTCTCCAAGTCTATTTTTCCGCTGCGACTATGCTCTCCACAGACCAAGACTAATTCTTCAGAGAGCACACTCTCACACACGTGACTGGCCACTCACACTCTTACCTCCCTGAGAGTGAAGATGAAGCAGCTCCGCCAGCCAACGCTCAAGTGTGCACTCCTTGTCACGGCAATCAGAGGAGCGCTCCGAGGAGCGATCTGACGACTGGTCGGAGAAGTGCCCATCATAAAAAACCCAATGATGCACTGAGTAGTGAGGAGGCGGGGGGCCATAGGAAGGAGGGCCAGATGGTGGAGGAATCCAACCCCAGGGGCTAGGCACAGACAGTTTGGCTAGAGAGGACCAAGCATGGTGAAGAGAGCGGAGGCAGAGGAAGAGGATGATGAAGATGCTACCGTCACAACAGCAGCAGCAGAGGAGGCGGTGCCACCTGTGCAGGCCCAGTGAGCACGCATAAAGGATGCAAGACGTGCATCGTCGCGGGGGGCCGGGCATTTGGGCGCAGAGTGGCTAGTGGTACCATAGTTCCAGTAGGTGACGTCGGGAGCAGTCGCGGCCGAGTTCTTGCCACCACGACCACCCCCACGCCCCTTGCCCCCATGACCACCACCACGACCGGAACCACCACTACCCCCCCAAGAAATAGCTTGAGTGGAGTGCATTGTAGTCTGAGAAGAGGAGGAAGTGGAAGTTGCTGCGGCAGAGGAGGAGGGAGAGGTAGTAGTGACTACAGCAAGTGCAAAACGATGCATGCGCTTGTTTTGCAAGGCGTTCCACGGGTCGGTGAGATGCAAGGAAGCAAAATCAAAGAGGGCGCCGATCCCAGGTGGTGAAGCAATAGGCATAGGCATGGAAGCAAGGCCCATAAACTCTTCTTGAGAGACGTGGAGATACTTGTCAAAAAGCTCAAGAATGAGGCCAGCAACGATGGAGAGGCAGGAGGAGAGTGGACCGGGAGCTGCCCTGCCAAGGTCCCGCAGCAGGCGCAGACTGCGCGCCCAATACTCGTCAACCGTCTCGTCTGTCCGCATTTGCAAGGTGTTGAATTGGATAGTGAGGGCACTCTGGGCAGCATGCCTAGTCACTATTTAGTGGTAGCGCATGAGAGCATAGGTGTCGATGGGGTCAGCAAGGATGCCGCGGGAAGGGTCTGCGTTGTACGTACCAATTTCATCAAGGAGATTCTCGGCTCCTGCATTTATGAGTGCCGGTATTGCGCAAGCAGCCTCCGCGAGCTGAGGCATAAACAGGGGCTTGGCTGGGGCGTAATACTCCCAAAGTTGCCCACCTTGTGTCCATGCACTGAAGGGCATTTCCCAGGATGTGAAGGTGAGTTTGGATATTAACTGTGGTGGTGGCGTCTCAAAGTCTTTCTGCTGAGTTGGGAGAAGAGCACGGGTGAAGGCTACTGCTGAGAGAGCGGGTGATGAGTATTTGGCAACCCCACCACCGGGAGGAGCTGATGAATCAACCGAGCTTGACTCAGGAGAAGGGAGGACTGCAGCAAGGCCTTGAATGGTACGGACATGCTCAATGACTAATGTGGCCACTGTGGCCGCTAGCTCATGCTATGCTTCCCGTCCCTGATGAAGCTCATGTTCAGCTTTGCGACGCTCTGAATGTGCCTCACTAAGAGTAGCCTGGAGGGCCTCTATAGTCGCCTCCGGCCGAGGCATGACGAGGGATACAATGACGAATGTAGACAGAAGATGGGGTGTGGAGAAGTGTGAGAGAGTGCAATGATACAATGTGGGATGCAATGCAATGCTCACCGAACTGGTGACGTGGAAGAAGAGTGAAGAGCGGCGGGACCAAAGCTGTAGCCAAGGAGAACAGGACCGCCACCCACCCTGCAACTGCCACGGTGAGTCTTAGAAGCCCCATAGTCGTGGCTCCGGCAACTGCAGCTGAAGCTGATGCAACAAGAACGCCGGTGGTGATGTGTGGTGTGCTGTCGAGGGGAGCGCTAAAAGGAGTCAGCAATACTGCGGTGGTGGATGCCCGAATAGATCCAAAAGCACTGGACGTGGCGTTTGCTGTAGTGGAGGCTGCTATGGCCACAGAGGCTGCTGCTGTTGTGATCTGTGTGACAATGTTTACAGCAGCTGCTGCAAGTAGGGTGAGAGAGGCTGCTGTACGTGCGTAGGCCTCAGCTACACGGCCAACAACCGTCTGTGTCGGAGTACGGCAGGCTCTCGCCGTGGTGGCGAAAGTGGCTGTAGCACCCCCAGCCGCGTCAAGGATGGTACCTGCTAGCCTAATAGAATCGGTGTGGACGTGAAGAACAGAGATCACACCGGGTACCTTGGGTTCCATCAATGTCTCTTTGGATCCTGTTCCTGTAGGAGACGGGGTAGAAGTAGGAGCAGCTGTAGGGTCGGTTGGCTGAGAGCTGCGAGGAGGGTGCATTCTTGGTGGTAGTGGTGGTGAAGGTGGAAGATTGTCCGACATGTAGACTTGCCGATCGATCTCCTCACTTGCGCTCAGTAGCTATGTCAGTGTCCTCTTGCCAAGAGGAATGGTCCAGCATACGCACCCACAGCGGGGTGTCGTCGTCGTCATTGGGTGCCATCGTGAGAGAGTGTTACGGCTGCTAGCGCAGCCAAGAGAGACGCACGGAGAGCACCGCTCCTAGAGACGGGGCTCAACTGCGGTAGAGTAGTGCGATGCAGCGGAAAGAGACTGCGTGTGGTGCAGGGACACAGAGTGCTGCTGTGAGAGGTGGGCAGGATAGAGAAACAGGCAGGGTGGAGGGTGACAAAAATTGACGTTCACATCGAGGTCCTCAGACGAGGGAACCATACCTCTGCCCTTTGAGAAGGGCCATGCCAAGGGGTTGGTAGAGCGGGCCCTGCCATTGAGACTGCTGTTGAGATGCAGCCGTCGTAGAGATGCGGCAACTAGAGCATCGGCAACACAACTGCTGCTGCGATCGACGGCTGTGGCAAGAGTGCCGAGTTCAAGTGAGTGCAGAGCGGTACACGGGCCGCAGGGTCATGCCATGATACGGGCACGCGTCACACGCCACTGGACATACAGTCGAGCCCTGAGGCCCCGAAAGAGGTGGAAGCACGCACGACGACAATGGAGATAATGGTCGGGACATAACTGTGTGCGCGAGGCGAGCCTGGGCAGATGCAGTGGTGGCGAGAGCACCAAACAACAATGGAGGGATGGGACGCGCCGAAGAGACGGCAGGCCCGCTAAGAAGGTGCAACACTTAGAGCATCGCGTGGGTTGCCAAGAAGTCCTCGGCGCCTCACTCACAGGTCCGGATGGATGTTTCGTAGGGGCTACCCCTGTCGCTCTAATACTGGTAGTAACTGGGTAGTTTCCTAAATGTGTTTAGTGAGGCGAGGCGGGCAAGAGCAACGAAGCATGAGACACGCCATGGAAGTGACCAATCCTTGCCTTGGAATGTTCGGAGGGCGGGTACTCACCAGTGCTCGGCTAAAACCAACACNAGATGCAGCCGTCGTAGAGATGCGGCAACTAGAGCATCGGCAACACAACTGCTGCTGCGATCGACGGCTGTGGCAAGAGTGCCGAGTTCAAGTGAGTGCAGAGCGGTACACGGGCCGCAGGGTCATGCCATGATACGGGCACGCGTCACACGCCACTACACAGACAGTCGAGCCCTGAGGCCCCGAAAGAGGTGGAAGCACGCACGACGACAATGGAGATAATGGTCGGGACAGAACTGTGTGCGCGAGGCGAGCCTGGGCAGATGCAGTGGTGGCGAGAGCACCAAACAACAATGGAGGGATGGGACGCGCCGAAGAGACGGCAGGCCCGCTAAGAAGGTGCAACACTTAGAGCATCGCGTGGGTTGCCGAGAAGTCCTCGGCGCCTCACTCACAGGTCCGGATGGATGTTTCGTAGGGGCTACCCCTGTCGCTCTAATACTGGTAGTAACTGGGTAGTTTCCTAAATGTGTTTAGTGAGGCGAGGCGGGCAAGAGCAACGAAGCATGAGACACGCCATGGAAGTGACCAATCCTTGCCTTGGAATGTTCGGAGGGCGGGTACTCACCAGTGCTCGGCTAAAACCAACACGGTGGCCCTCTGAGGAACAGTACCCGAGAAACATGCAGCTTCCCCAAAGCACTCAAGGCAAGAGAAACATAATGGAGGGCACAGCAGTGAGAATGTACGAACCCTACTATCGACCACAACACAGAATCATTGAGAGTCATGTAACAGCCACATATGTGCCACCGCGCACTCCTGGGTCCAGCAGAAGCTTGAAGGTGTCAGAGACTCCAGTTAGTATGGGCACGCCTGACGCTTCCCCAGGTAGTGCCATTCTTACTTAATCTGCATATGTGTGTCTAGAGTGTGGGAGGCAAGAGGGCATAGAGTTGTGAGTGGCGAACGAAATTCAACATTGAGTGCTCACAAGTTGTTCTTGATGGCATCCGCAATTGGGTTGGTTTACTTTTCATCAATTGTTTGAACTTGTGTATTTTGTTGCGTGCATGTGGTTACACTACATGTTTGTGTTAGTTCGGTATCTTGACTTCTACGATTCAAAGTACATCTTTACTGTCGTCTCACTTCTTAGAGTACCAGTCGCCTCGTTGTGTTCTACGAAGCATGGACTCGCGGTCGCATGGGTGCACAGTCATATCAAATTGCGCAACTTTAAGAGAACATACTGCCATTCCCCACACAAACCCCACACAAGCATCTTCATTCAAGAACCAAACATCGCAAAGAGTGGTTTATTGCGGTTCAGGTAGGACGTGTTGGTTTGTGTCCCACAGTTCTGTTGTGACCTCCGGCTTTGCTCCACACTCACAGCACTGACACAAGTGATTGATGCTGGAGTGACACTGGCGCTGATGTCACCGCTCACGTGGCACCGGCTCACAAGGAGACCATTCAGAGTCACTCACAACGTGCATTAGGATTGCCTAATGCACAGGCCTGCATATCCAGATTTATTGTTGACACTAGGATAGCCCAGGTGCTACTGTCCAGGATGCATGTTGCTGACAATCTTAGATGAAAAGATCAGTGGAGGGTAAGGCTCAAGATTGGGCAAATGGAAAACCCACGATCGCATGTGGACTCGATCCCACCTGATCGAGGGGAGCGAGCTCTTGCTCCCCTCGTCTCCTCTCTCTCGTCACTTTGAGTGTGTTCTCTTACGCTCGTCACTGAACAAGTCAAGCATCCATGGCGTTTGGTGTCTAGTATGCTTGGCACGTCCTCCCTACTTCCCTCGCTCTCCTCCTCACTAGGATCCTTCATCCAAAGCAGTGGGGAGAGGGGGTGTTGCGCTTGCAAATCGAGCGCTAGATCCCGGTGTGCGGCCGGTCTCTATCGCCACCGCTGCTTCCGCCGCTGTTTCTGCCATGTGGAGCACTATTGCTACCAAGCTACTGTGGAACACGCTCCCACGGCAGCTCGCTGCTCACTCACATCTTGTGGTGGGCAAGAGCAGGAGCCATGTGAAGACACCTGCCGGTGTGCCCCATTTTCGCTCCCGCGGGACTGCTCGCGTCCGCGAGTACTGCAGATCTGCAGCTGCCACATCTACGGCAGCAGCTTAAGCAGCAGCATCATCTGGAGTCACAGCCTTCTCAGCCGCCACAGTTGCAACTGCAATGGCAGCCAGCTTCGCAGCTGCACTACAAAGCCAGCACTCACAAGTGCCGAGCCAGCACCCACAACCACTCTTGCCGCCACATTAAACACAGCAGGAGGAATAGTAGCAGCTCGAAGACACGCACACTGCACTAGCAACTCAAGCTACCGCTACAGATCTGGCTGTTACAGCCACAGCAATTGCAACCACGGACCTATGGTCTAGCAAACCTAAGCCCCCGTAGAAACAACACTAGGCTTAGCCTCAACGGCGTTAGCATTTTGAGCTGCACCCGCTGACTCGAGTGCAGCTGCAAGTGCACTAAGGGCCCTCTGTAGTAGCACTGTTTACTACAGCAACTGTGACAGCCACAGCAGCCGCACTTTAAGCAACTGCAATCGCAGCAACCGCAGCAGGTGCATCCTAAGTAGCTGCATTCTATGCAGCAGCAGCCACTCACAGCTACAGCAACTACACTTTAAGCAGCCGTAGCCGAAGTAGCAGCAGCCGTTCATCGCCGCCGCCGCTGCACCCTAAGCTGCCGCAGAAGTGTGAGTGAAGTCACTACATCGCCTCAACCGCATCAGCAAAGGCTGTCGCAATTCAAGCCAAGCTGTAGCAAGAAGCTGTAGTGTAGCAGTGCCACATGTTGCGGCAGCCTTCGTGCCTCCATGTTGCCGATGCTGCCGCCAGCTTCACTACTCCACCGCTGCGGTGGTGCGACAGCTTCCACGCTGGCGAATCGTGACAGTCCCGGCACGCTCCCGTCTGGGGGATACTACGGAGGGGGGGTGCTACCTCGCCGCGAACGTCGTCCTAGAGGCATGAGCAGCAACCGGGCGTCCGTGTCTGCCTCAGCAGCGACTGCATGCGCTTAACTTCATCGTCCAGTAAGCGTCTCCCCAACCCCTTCGTCCGGGGGGGATTACCTGTCGCACGTCAACCCGGAGGCCGATGCTGCTCAGCTATACACAGCACTAACACAGGATATTGTCTGTCTTGTGGGTGCTCTCACACGTTCCACTTTTGCTATTATAGATGCAGCTGCAGCGGCTGCAGCTACATTCGCCGTAGCCGCTAGAGCTTTGCACGCCCCTGCAGCAACCTTCGCCGGGAGCTCCATAGAGGCATACATAGAGGCCGGAGCTGTCGTTAGACCCATTGCTGCAGTCACTGCTGACATAGGCACCCAAATCTCCGCAGCGGCCTCTGCCATTTTTTCAGCGACGGCCTCAGCCGCATCTACTACAGTTGCCGCAACATTGTCCATCTGCGCTTCTTTGTCGGCCGCAGTCGCAGCAGCCTCATCTGCAGCATCTGCCGGCTCCAGCCTTGTCACTGCGACTGTTTGCGTTGCGGCTGTCTTCATCACTCTCGGTGCCGCCTTCACCGCTGAAGCCCTAGCTCTTCTGGTTCCAGCTGCGTCTATAGTCGCCATCCTTTCTGCAGCCACCGCAGCTGCAGTCCCAAATCTCCTTGCCTTCCTGCGCGGTCCGTCCTCTTGACTCCTTCCCTTGCTGCGCACTATACCTGCTTGCATTCTTTTTCTGCCTTCTGTGCGGTGGCTTGTCTTGTCTGACTTTGCGTGGGATATCCTGCAGCATTCTTATCTTTTGCCTCAGGCAACCCTATTTTTCCCACGCCCACTAGGGCAGGGGAAACTCTGCCAAAATCTGTCCGGCAGGGCCCGCACGTCGTCACCATGTCCGGTGACGACGAGTCAGTCATTGCGTTCCTTTAGCGCCAGCTGGCCCTCGCTCGCGAGGCCCAGCAAGAAGCTAAAGATTGTCTAAAGCTCGCTGAGGACAACCGCGCTGCTTTTTCTGATGAAGTAGTCGCCATTGTGCTTCGCCCGCCTCCCCGCTGTCCCTGCTATTCCCCCTTCAGGGGCTAACCCCACTCTTCCGGCGGTCACCCCTTCTGCTTCTAGCACTTCTGCTACTGTGCACACTAGCATTGCCACTACTGCTTCCCCTCTGCCTGCGCCTCGCTAGCATGACTTCTTTTCTTAGCCACCTGCACTTACCTCTTCACTTGCCTTCTCCTCTTGGGTGGTGTGTTTCAGTGCCTGGGCTCAGGGAGAGCAGTTGTGGGAGTACTACTCCCCCGCTGTTGCTCCCTTCACACCACTTGCTGCTGAGTCCACCCGTGCATTCCGCGCCCTTATCGTCGTTGCCCCTGAATCAATCATTGATGATGTTGGCACCTTCAATGCTGACCCTGCTGTCCAGCGCCCTGCTGACCCCACTGGTGCATACGCCATGCTGCGTCGCCCACTACCGTCACGGGCCAGGCCACTCAGAGCGCGCTCCTCATGCGCGCTGATGAGACCGCCGATGCCTATTGGGCTCGGGGTCTCAAGCTCCTTCGTGAGCTTGACGACACAACTCCTGGACAACTCTATGCCGTTCTGACCATGGTCAACGGTCTCATTCTTGAACTATCCGATCTCCTTCGCGACGTCAAAGCTGATGAGCTGCAGCGGCTTGCCTCGCAGCCGGTCCCGCTCAGGTCGCCTCCTGGGATTGGTGCTCTCTGGGACTTTACGTCCGAGCGCCTTGCTGCTTGGTGGACTAGTCTGCAGAACAAGCATCCCCATCGCTCTGCCATGACGTGTGTTGCCGCGCTCACCACTGCTGCTCCACCCTCCTCCTCTACTGCATCTTCCTCTGCCTCCGCCTCTCCTTCCTCATCCTCTCCTACCTCTGCCCTTGCTTCCCAGGGTCGTGGAAAAGGCAAGGGGAAGGGCAAGGGCAAGGGCAAGGACAAGGGTGCTGCTCCCTCCTCTCGGGTTCCGGGCGTCGTCATATGTTGGAACTGTGCCTCGACTGAGCACTCTGCTCAGACTTGCCCGGCTCCACCGGATGACCTCCGCCTTGCCCGGGCGATGCGCGCCCACTGGGCGTGCACCTCGGGCTCCTCCTCTGCACCCTCGTCCTCCGGCGCCGGTGTCCCATCGCGCTCCTCCATCCCTCTCCCGGCTCAGACTCACGCCGCCTCTGGTGTGCCATCATCTTCGTTGCCTGGTCCCTACCCCTGGGACTGGCCACCTCCTTATGGTGCCCATGCCTATGCCGGTCCCCCGTCATCGGCCTACACCACCCCACCGTGGTTCCCACCTTCCACTAGCGCGTCTACTCCAGCTCCGCCGTCATCTGTGGATGGTGATCTCGGTGATCGCGAGCGCCACCTGGAGCAGTCCCTCCTTCAACTTCTTCGCCTTCGCGATCAAGGTGGTGAGGGTGTTGCACCACTGGCCACAGGTCTTGTGTGTCAGACTGGCAGTGTCCTTCGTGGGGATCCTCCCGGTCACGTTCTGGGTGCCTTGTGTGCGTTTGTCCCGTGGATTGAGCGTTGGCAGTCTGATTTCCTTCCTCGTGATCTCTCCCTTTGTACCTTGTCCCCGTCCTCCATTGGCACTATCGCCACATCCAGTGTGCTTCCCCCCGTGCGTGTGTCCAGTGGCCTCTGGGTCCTTGACTCGGGAGGGACCCACCACATGACGTCCATGTATTCCTCGTTTATCTTGTTAGGCACCGTCGGTTTTTTTCGCTTTGTTTGTACTGGGTCCGGTCAGTTGCTGCCGGTTCAAGGTGTGGGCTTCGTGCGCTTTGTCGGACCCAGTGGTGCTTTGTACCTGCCTGACGTTCTGTATGTGCCTTCGTTGGAACTCAGCCTGCTATCTGTGCCATCCCTAGATGGTCAAGGCATGGACTTCACTCATAGCCGTGGTGTTGGCACTGTCATTCTTCGCTCCTCCCAACGTGCTGTGCTCCGTGGCGTGCAGTGCAGCAAAATCTATCGTGTCCCCTTGCATGCCCCCTCTGCTACCGATGTTGGCGTCGCTCTTACACACGTTGCACCCTCTCTCGCTCCTGACCTCATCCGTCTCTTGCATCGTTGCCTCGGTCATGTCCACACCGATGCTATTCACAGCATGCTGCGTCTCTAGCCTGCTCTTGGCCTCACGCCCTCTACCTTCCCTTCCCCTTGCCCTGCTGATTGTCTTGATTGTGCGCAAGGGAAAATGCATTGCTCTCCTTTCTCTCCTTCTGAGTCTCACTCTGCACATCCCCTTGATCGTGTTCATGCAAATGTCATGGGACCTTTGCCTCATGACCTTCTTGGTGATGTGGGTCGCTCCGTCTTGTGCCTTACCGATGATTTCTCTCGCTTTTTTTGGGTGTTCGCTCTCTGCAAGAAGAGCGATGTTTGTTCTGTCGTTGAATCGTGGCTTGTTGAGGCTGAACGTGCCTGTCAATGGTCGTTGCGCATCTTCCGCAGCGACCGTAGCGGTGAGTTCCTTGGTCCTATCGCTTGTCTCCTCGAGTCTCGTGGGGTGTGTCTGGAGATGTCCACTCCATACACATCCCAAAAAAACGGATTCTCTGAGCGTTGGAAACGTACGCTTGCCGACGGTATCCGCACGCTTCTTTCTGAGTCCGGTCTACCGGCGCTTTTTGCCTTCAAAGCAATGTTATACATGACATGGGTATGGAACCGTGTCCCCCATGGGCCCCTACCTCGCACTATCACACCCTTTCAAGCGCTGGCATGGTCGTCGGGCCGATCTTTATCTCGCTCGGGTATGGGGTAGAATTGATTCTGTCTGGCTTCCGGAGGATCTCCGCAATGGGAAACTGTCTCCTCGCTGTCGTCTGTGCCCCTTTCTCGGAGTTTCCACGCAGTCCAAAGCCTGGCGTTTTTGGGACCATGTCTGCCAGCGTGTCGTCGAGTCTTGTGATGGTTTGTTTTTTGAGTCCGTCTTCCTTTGCGATCTCGGTCGCCTGTCTCCTGCCTCGTCCCTGCTGCCTCTTTCTCTGCTGAGGGGGGATGTCGGTCCTGCCGGTCCGGCGGTCCCTGTTGCTGCACCATAGCTCTCACCCTCGTTGCAGTCCTTGTCGTCAGGGCCTGTCCCTACCTTCTCTGTGTCGTCCTCCTTTGACGTATCGTCCTGCCCCTCTGACATACCATCGTCTCCAGTCACTGACTCTGCCCAGTCTGTCTCGTCTCCCGCTGTCTCGTCCAGCCCAGGCACACCTCCCGTTGCCCCTTCACCCCTGGCCTCTCCCGTCCGGGTGCCTGACTCGCCTCTGCATGTCCCCACTGGTTCTGCTCCTGTTTTACCCTTCATCCCGGGTGGGCGTCTTCGTGCCTTACCCAACCGTTCTAACACCTCCACGACCTCGGCACGCCCTCCTCCATCTCAGTCTGCGTCTCAGCCTGCTAACCCGCCTATTCTCCCCACCGGCATGGACGCACTGGACTTGGCTACTGGGATCATCCATCCCAGTTCTGCCCTCGGCTACACGCTCCTCGCCTCTGAGCATGAGCGGGCCTTGGAAGCTGCTGTCTTGAGCAACATTGCGGAGTGTCACGCCACGTCGGTCACCACTGCCTTGTCCCCTGAGCCGACCACTGTGTGTCAAGCCCGCATAGCCTCCGACGCCCAGCAATGGGAGGCTGCCATGCGTGACGAGCTCAATGTCCTTGGTGATCACTCGGTCTATGAGCTTGTCGATCTACCACCTGTGCACAAAGCCATTGATGCCCATTGGTTCTTTCGGTGCAAGTTCAAGCCCAACGGTGCACGCGAAAAATACAAGGCACGCCTCATGACAAAGGGGTTCTTCCAGGTCCCGAGCATCGACTTCGATGAGACGTTCGCACCGGTCGGGCGGTATACCACTGCCAGATTTCTGTTGAGTCTTATGGTTCACCACGACTGGGAGTTAGAACAGATGGATGTGAACAATGCGTTCCTCCACAGACAGTTGGATGAGGAGATCTACATGGTCCAGCCACCCGGATTTTCCGACGACACAGACCGAGTCTGGCGACTGCGGAAGGCCCTCTACGTCCTGAAGCAGTCGCCACAGTGCTGGAACCAAGAGATCACATCCACTCTTGAGAAAGGAGGTTACCGACGTAGTACGGTAGATCCATCACTCTTTGTCAGTCCACCCTCTGCCCCATTCGTCGCTGTCCTCGTCTACATGGATGACCTGCTGATAGCATCGCCTAGTTAGACTGCTGTCCAGTCAGTTTAGACGCTCCTGCAGTCCACGTATAAGATGAAAGACTTGGGCCCTGCTCGCATCTTCTTGGGCATGGAGCTTGAGCGTGATCATTCTCGTCGCACGCTCCATATTCACCAGGCTGCGTACGTCCACAGTCTGGGGGAGCGCTTTGCCTCAGTGCTAGCGTCCACACCCACTGCGTCCACGCCAATGATCCCACCAGGTCAGAGGCTGCCGAAGACACTGGACGTGTCTAAGCTGCGGGAGATAGTCGATGTGACCGACTATCTCCGCGTCATTGGGTCACTGATGTACCTGGCCACTACGACCAGGGCAGATGTCGCCTTCTCCGTGAACTTCCTGGCCCAGTTTTCCCAGGCTCCCCGAGACCGCCACATGGAGGCTGCTCTACGCGTTATCAGGTACGCACTCTCCACTGCCCGCACTTGTTTGTGCTAGCGTGCACAACCATCTGTCGTCATGGATGGATATACGGACAGCAACTGGGCACATGACATTGATGCACACAGCCATACAGGTTACATCTTCCTCGTTTGGGGGACCGCTGTGTCGTGGAAGAGTGGTAAGCAGGATTGTGTGGCCCGCACCTCTAGTGAGGCTGAGTATGTTGCACTCGGTGCAGGCACTTGCGAGAGTGTATGGCTGTGTTGCTTGCTACAGCAACTGCGCGTCCCCATCCGCTGCATCACATTGTGCTGTGACAACCAATGCACAAAGGCAATTGCTAAACATGATGGCATGCATCACATACGCATGAAGCACATCAATGTTGAGCATCATTCTGTGCGTGAACACATTGCTGTAGGTGATGTCCAGGTCGTCTGGGTTGATACACGAGAGCAGTGAGCAGACTTCTTGACGAAGGCACTCAGTAATAACGTCTTTAAGGCGGCCGTGCATGCTGTCGAGCTGTTGTGTCCGCGTGGTGATCCTGGGTGAATAATCGTTCCTAGTGCGTGTACAGTTATCTGACACTTCTTGTGACACTCATTTGTGACTATGAGTTCGTGTCATTGTGCGTCGGTTGTGGGTCCTGGGGGGGTGTTGGTTTGTGTCCAACAGTTCTCTTGTGACCTCTGGCCTTGCTGCACCCTCACTGCACTGACGCAGGTGATTGATGCTGGAATTGGAAATAAATCAGGGCATGCAGGCCCATGCAAAAACAAACATGAGCTCTGTGTGTGAGTTCAATGCAAGACGACAAGAATTTGGCTAAGTCTGGAATGCTGAATATAAAGAACAAGGAGAGAGTACAATGAGCCCCTACCGGGCTTAAGTAGGGGCACCGGCAGCTAGTCGCACCGGGCCCCATCCACCGCGCTAAGCCCAAATGGGTGAGCGGGGTGAACACATTGTGTACACCACGATAAAGATAACGGTGGTCTCCTCGAGGCACCGGAACAGCTCTCCGAGTACCCGGGTCTCGACCACCAAGAAGATAGGAACAGTGCCAGAAAATCTCAGAATCAACGTCAAGACATCACACACGGCTTTTCGAACATCGGAAGCGCTAGTTCAGCCACCGGGTCTCCTCTTCGCACCTCCTCCCCTTGCTCTTCCTCCTCATCCGGTCGCGTTTTTATCACTGGTGTTCTATCCTCGGAACACCAGCGGTTGTTTCATCGTCGTCTGTGTCACCTGGGCTCCGACACTGTGTCGAAGCTCATTCGGACACAGCCTGCTCTTGGTCTTGACGTGGCTTCTTTTGAGAAGCCACCCTAGACCGACTATCTTTTTTGCGCTCAGGGGAAGATGCACCGGTGCACCTACCCTGACTCACGTTCCCGAGCGCTTAGGCCACTCGAGTTGGTCCACTCGGACCTTCTTGGTCCTCTCCCGGTTGAGTCCCTCTCCGAGAGGGGCCGGTATGTTCTGACGCTGACTGATGACTTCAGCCGCATGCGGTGGGTCTACAGTCTGCGTCAGAAGAGCGACGATGCCCTTGCGGTTCGGCTCTGGCTCGTGATGGCTGAGCGTCCGTCTCGCCACACGTTACATACTTTTTTCTCGGATCGCGGTGGCGAGTTCCTTGGCGAGATGGACTCCTTCTTTGCTGAGCACGGGATTTTTCACCAAATCTCCGCTCAAGCTACTCCACAGCACAACGGTGTATCTGAGCGCTGGAACCGCACCATGGAGGATGCGGTTCGCGCCATGCGGTCTGAGTGCGGTCTCCCGGAGTCTTTCGCCTTCGAGGGCTTCGCCTACATGACTTGGGTCTGGAACCGCCTCCCGCATG
>SZWC01007644.1:93998-104605 GCA_023375785.1 Penium margaritaceum | reverse complement strand
TTTTTTTTTCTTTTCTTTTTCTCAGACGTTGAAAGGCGTACCCCTTTTTCGTATTTTATCACTCGCTCCCCCCTTTTTCTCGATTACCCATAAGATGGGTGAACAGAGAAAATAAGGAGAGAGCAAAGGGAGTGGGGAGGGGGGGGGGTGGTCCGGCCTGTCCGGCCCTCCCACCCGTTCACGCTCGCTCGCTCGCTCGCCGAGTGAGCGAGTGAGTGAGCGAGGGGCCGCCGAGAGGGGGGGGGGGGTCCGCCCCTCTCCACCGTCGGCCCCTCCGTCGGGTGGCCGACGGGGCCGACGGGCCCCTCCGAGGGGCCCCTCGGAGGGGAACGACGGGGCCCTCCGAGGGCCCCCTCTAAAGGAGGGGAAGGGTGGGGGGACGAAAGGGGCCGAAGGGCTCCCCCCGTCGGAGAGGCCCCCTGATGGGGGACGAGGGGGCCCCTCCGAGGGGGCGGGGGCCCTCATAGGAGGGCTGCGAGGCCCTCCAGCAACAGCAGCTGCAGCGGCGGGTGCAATTGTTGCGGTTGCTGCTGCTGCTGCTGCTTCCGCCGCTGCTGCTGCTGCTAATCTGCGCAGCAGCAGCTGCTGCTGCTACTTGATGCTGCCGCCGCTGCTGCTGCTGCTGTTTTTTGTTTTTTGTTTTTTTCTTTTTTGTTTTTTTCTTCTTCTTTCGCTCTGCACGCCGTTGCACGCTGCTGATGCTGCTGCTGCTGCTGCTGCTGCTGCTGCGGCTGCTGCTGCGGCTGCTGCTGCTTCTGCTACTACTGCATCGCTGCTTGCTGCTGCACGCTGCTGTTTCTGCTCGCTACTGTTGATCGCTGCTGCCACGGCTGCCACGGCCGCAGCTAGTGCTGCGTCGCTGCTGCTCGTGCACGATGCTGCTGCCAACGCGTGCTGCTGCTGCTGCTGCTGCTACTCCTGCTGCTGTGCGAGGCTCACCGCCCCTGTGGCGTTCACGTGCAGTCGCTTCGCGCTCCCTCACGCTACTGCCGGCGTGGCGCCACGTGGCGCGTTCTCTTCGCGTTCCGCCCACTACTGCTGCTTCTGCTGCTCACACGCCCCCCTGTGCTCTGATACCAAATTGGAAATAATTTTAGGGCATGCAGGCCCATGCAAGAACGAACATGAGCTCTGTGTGTGAGTGCAAGACGGCAAGAATTTGGCTAAGTCTGGAACGCTCAATATAAAGAACAAGGAGGAGGTTACAAATGAGCCCCTAGCGGGCTTATATAGGGGCGCCGGCAGCTAACCGCATCGGGCCCCGTCACCCCTGCTGAACCGAAATGACTCAACAAGGAGAACACACTGCATACACCACGAGAGCAACAAAGGTGGTCTCCTCGAGGCACCGGAACAGCTCGCCGAGTGCCCGGGTCTCGACCACCAAGAAAATATGAGCAGTGTCAAAACATCTCGGAATCAACGTCCAGACATCACAAACGGCTTTCCGAACATCGGAAGCCCCACAATAGCCATCGGGTCTCCTCGTCGCACCGGTACAGTCAACCGGGTGCGCGGGTCTGAACCCACCGAAAAAACTCTCCTACCTCCTGACAAGCCCACATGGCTGTCGGAACGCATCGACCGCGTCTCGCCAGCGCTGTCGTAGGTGCTGGAGAAGTCTCGGTGCAGTCCGGAGGCCCGTCGTGTCGTCACGCCCTCCTCTGCCATATACCCCGAATGTGGGTATATCGGTAAACTAGCAGTGTCGGTCGTGACGGGTGGAAGCCACACAAACCAACATTCCTCCCCACTTATTATGATCCGTCCCGGTTCATGAACAACAAGTAGGATTGTCAGTCAGTGAGTCATCAACACTGTGAAAGAAAATCAACAATTTCAATCACCAGCTAAACATGAACACGTGCATGGTACTTAGACCTAAGCTGCAGCTTGTAGGTCAGCACGGCTAGCGGCCTCCCCCATTTAGGCTGGAGCGTCCGCGCGACAACCATGTTGGGCGTCCCCAACCTCCTATGGTCGTTGTCCATGAATGCTGCCCTGTGGGAATGTTGTTCACTTTTTCCGCGTTTAGGTGGTACCTCCTGCCACGCGTCGATCTGTGCAAGCTGCAAGCTCGCTCTAGTACTCGTGGACCACACCTGTGGGCAACCGAGATTCGGACTCCCATGAATTATGTTCAGGTCCACAACCGGCCCAATGAACGAGGTACTCCCTGACAACGCGCGACCGAAGAGTACGCTCTCGGTGCTGGAGTAGGCGAAGGACCTCGTATTGGCCGTCGCCAGCCAAGACTGCTGGTGGTGGCTGAACGGTTCCTTCTGCCGTGTATGGAGCCAGCAGGCTCACATGAAACACGTCATGTATCTTCATACTCGGCGGAAGTAGCGATCGGTATGCCACTGGCCCGATGCGTGCCACAATGGGAAACGGTCCAATCCACTTCGGTAGAAGTTTTCTTGCCCCTGGCGACTTCAACCGAAGGTTTTTAGTGCTAAGCAACACTTTGTCACCGATGTCAAACGAGACCTCCCGGCGACCTTTGTCGGCATATGCCTTTTGTCGCTGCCGAGCTGCTTGAAGGTGACCTTTCGCCTCCTGTAACAAGGAGTCGATGCGCTCGGCAAAGGCTTGAGCGGAAGGAACCTGCCCTCCTGTACTCCCACTCTTCACCAATGAAGAGGGTACCACTGGATGCCGACCACTGTTCAACACGAACGGTGTGAACTGTGTGGACTCGTTCACCGAGTTGTTCACCGCAAACTCTGCCAGTGCTAGGAATTCGTCCCAATCATGCATGGCAGGGTCCACGTACATGCGGAGCATTTGATCTAGAGTGCGATTCATGCGCTCTGTTTGTCCGTCAGTTTGTGGGTGAAATGCTGTCGACATTTGCGATTCACTGTCGAAGTATTCGTGCATCTTTTGCCAGAACTTACTAGCAAATTTGTGATATCGATCGGAGATAATGCGCGACGGCAAGCCGTGGTACTTTACGACACCTTCAAAGAAGAGACGAGCGGTCTCCTCTGCGTTCACGTCAGTGGTTGTAGGAATGAAGTGTGTCATCTTCGTCAAAAGATCCACAACCACTAGTATTGCATCATGGCCACGGGCCGTGCCCGGAAGACCAGTAATGAAGTCCATGCTGACGCACTCCCATGGAGTCCCAGGAATCGGAAGTTGTTGGAGGAGTCCGGCAGGCTTCTTGTTACTAGCCTTATTCCGAAGACATGGGTCACATGTCATGCAATACTTACGGACATCAACAGTCCACCCTGGCCATCAATAGTGGTCCGAGAGTGCGTGTCCGGTCTTTCGGGGTCCCACATGACCTGCGACCGGCGGGTCGTGGAACTGGGAGATAACCTTTGCTCGAAGGTCACCCGAGTTTGGCACAACAACTTGTTCTCCGTGCCACAAGATTCCTGCGGCCTCCACCAAACCCTACTTGTCCAGATTTTGGGAGTCTTGAAACCAAGAATCCACACAGTATCCCATTCGGATCCTGTTTACAAAACCGTTGTAATGGATAATCTCTCGTGGTGGTTGCCGCAGAAGTGCATGGGGATCTGGTGGTTGAACTGTTGGTGTTGCAATGGCCATAAAACACCCACTGACTTCAGTGGTTGCTTTAATTTCCACAGGCTGTCGGCTGAGTGGATCGGCCACATTGATGCGTCCTGGCCGATATTCCCATGTGAACGAGAATCGACTCAGGTATTCACTCCAACGCGCCTGCCGTCTTGACAGGTTCGGTTGCGTTTGGAAAAACACCAATGGATTATGGTCGGTCACGACCGTCACACCCCCTTCAGCACCCTCGAAGTAGCAACGCCACATCTTGAAAGCGTGTACTACCGCAAGGAGCTCTTGATCCCCAGTCGTGTACAGCGTTTCCGCGGGAATGAGCTTCCGGCTCTCATACGCAACTGGGTGACCGTTCTGCATGAGGACGGCTCCGAGTCCTACTACCGACGCATCACATCGAACCTCCCACGGTTGCGATGGATTCGGAAGAGCTAGGACGGGCGCCGTGGATAGCAGCTCTTTGACCTTGAGAAAAGCGTTCTCGCAATCAGATGTCCATTCCCAACGCACGTCTTTTCGCGTGAGCTTGGTTAGCGGTGCTACCAGGGTCGAATACCCTTGCATAAACCGTCGAAAGTAGTTTGCAAGGCCGAGGAAAGACCGTATCTGCCCAACATTCTCGGGATGTTGCTAGTCCACAACAGCTTGGACCTTTCGTGGATCGACACGGATGCCGTCCTTGCCGACGATGTGTCCAAGGTATTCGAGTTCATCTTGTGCAAACTTGCACTTGCTCACTTTCGCATAGAACTTCTGTTCCCGAAGGATTGCGAGAACTTCACGCACATGATCTATGTGCTCTTCCATTGATTTGGAGAAAAACAGGATGTCATCCAGGTAAACCAAGACAAACTGTCCGAGTTGCTTGGCGAACGTTCGGTTCATTTCTCCTTGGAAGGTTGCCGGGGCATTCGTAAGCCCGAAGCATAACACTCGGAACTGATAGTGTCCCATGTGCGTTCGAAACGCGGTTTTGGGCACATCATCTCCCGTGATGCGGATTTGATGGTACCCTTAAGACAAATCCAAGGACGAAAATACTTTTGCGCCTTGGAGTTGGTAAAAAAGGTCCTCAATCCGTGGTAAGGGGAATCGGTTTTTCACCGTCAGCTTGTTCAACGCCCGGTAATCCACGCACATGCGTAAACCACCGTCCTTTTTGTTCACAAAAAGGATCGGCGCACCGTACGGCCAGCTACTGGGCTCGATCCACCCTTTTGCAAGGTACTCTTTGATTTGGCGTTCGGCCTCTCGCCTTTCTGCTGGACTAAGGCGATACATGGGTCTGAACGGAGGAGTCGCCTCCGGTTGCAGCGTAATCGTGTGACCCATGTGTCTTTCTGGTGGAAGCCCAACCGGTGGGTCTTGGAACACATCCAAGAACTCCGCCAATAGAGATCTGATCTCTTGTGGCGTGTCTTCCGTCACGTCGTCCTCCACTTTCTGCAGCTGAGCCAAGAAGTATCGACTACCTTGTCGAATACGTCTCTTGACCTGCATTGCAGACAAGCTGGCATGGACTTTGAGTCGGGTTGGTGATAATTCCGTACTCGGAATCAACGTAAAGCGGCGTTGTCCTTTTCGGAGGATCAAACGCTTTGATTCAAAGCACATTAGAGCCTTGTTGTCACGGAGCAAGGGATCGCTTAGCACCACGTCAAACGGGTCAAGAAGGTTGAGTACCTTCAACGTGACACTCTTTGTGTACCCTTGAATACAAATCTTTGCTTTACAAGTACCGATCACGGGTACCGTACGGTTGTCACCGACAACAACTGCGCCATTCGATGGCTCGTACTTCAGGCCAACATGTTGGGTAAAGCAAAGGCGAACAAAAGAGTCATCCCCTCCAGTGTCAGCCAATGCGTTCACGGGAGCACCAGCTAGGTGTCCTTTGAACTGCATCGTCATGTTGCCCCCACTCTTCCGAGTGAACAGACTCGACGACGGTAAGCCGAGTTTGTGATAAACACGGAATCTGTACGACGGGCGTCGCAACTCCCATGATTTACCCACTCGAGTCCACATCTTGTGGGCATGTGTGAATTTGGCTAGCACCTTCCAGTCTTTGAATTTGACTGGGTTGAAATTGTCGACTAAGGGTACTACAAACGTGATTGAACTCATTGCTTTGAGGGCATTTGCTTCAATCACTGTGTCACACAACTCTTGCACAGTGGTCGGTGTCGCCACCACTAAGCATGTACGATCATGCATCTCGTCCGGAGATGCAAGGTTTAGTGGGCAATGTCGGTCAGCAAGTGTAGAATGCGGTTCAACAAGAGGAGAAAAGACAATAGAGAAATTTGAACTCGTCAAAAAATCAAATTGTTTAACATCCTCATCTGAAAACATGAACCCACACTCGTGATCCAGTTTTACCCCTGAGTGGTCCCCACTAACATCACTCAGGGGTGGGGAAAACCCGCCCCACGGCCCTGTCCGTTACCACGGCCGGGCCCATTGCCGCGACCGCGACCCTGTCCATGGCCCTGTCCGCGGCCTCCTGCTGCACCATCTCCACGAGGTGCTACTGCTGCAGCTAACGCCGCGGCCTCTTGTCCACCCCCAGCAGCCTGAGGGCACTGAGCCCTGAAGTGGCCCGGCTGCATGCAGTTGTAGCAGAGTCCTTCGCGGAAGGATGTGTTGCGACGCTCACGCACCGCCTGCAGCTCGTCATTCTCGCGGCTGCACTTGTTGTTGGGGCCCTTGTATCCACCAGCCTTCTTGGTTGGAGGGTTTGCAGGCTGCTTGCCCTTGGCCCCAGCTCGCTGTCCAGCTGACCCACCAGCCCCTGCAACGTCCATGCGCATGTCGCGGCCTTGCTGTGCACGTGCGTTCGGCCGTGCATCAGAGTAGTGCTTCGGGTTCGCCGAATACACTTCGCTCATGTAGTCGCGTAACGCCCTCCAGCTTGTCCAAGCTTGGCCAGTGGCTGTCGTGGTGGTCTTGTCCTTCAGCTTCTCGCTGGTGAGATCATCACGCAAGTACTCCAGCAGCATGCACTCCGGATACTTGAAGGTCTGAGTCCCATCGCCCTCGGTGAAGCTTTCAGCTTATTCCACGAGTGCGGCGAACTCGCTCAAGTAGGATTCGAGCGAGCTGCCCAGCTGCCTGAAGTCCTTGATCTTGTGGAAGGCGCGCTGCGCCTCCTCACGTTGGGTGCACTTCTTGCGCATGCTTGCGCAGAAGGCCTCCCACGGCATGGGCTGCCACTCAAGGTGCGACTGCTGCGCAGTCCACTCCTTGACCACATACTTGAAGAGTTTGTCTTCAAGTCGTGTCGTGGCAAGGTCGCCCCACTGGCCGAGTGGAGCCTTGTGGACACGTAGGACGTGCTCCATGCGGTTCAGCCAGTCGGTCAGCTTCACGCCCTTTCGGAAGATCTCCACACTGTGGAGGAAGGACGTGTTCATGACCGACCCCGAAGTGGTCGAGGTAGGCAAGTCGTCGCTGCCACCGGCAATGGCATCCGCAGCCACGGTACGCTGCGCTTGCTGCTGCATCCGCACCTGGGTCACGCTCTACAACGCCTTGTCGAGGTCGTTGCATCGGCGGCTTGCCTCATGGGCGGCGAAGCGCTGCAGCTGGCGATCACGGTCAAGGTCCGTGATGCTCTGCCCGACGTGGGCTAGCAGGTTTGCGAATGCAAACTTGAGCTCTGATGTCGTCAGAGCATCGGTGATAGCCTCCAGGACCTCGTGTTGTCTGTGCACCCTTACCCACTGCAAGAGGGTACGGTTCGCGTACACGCCTCCAAGGAGTCCCACCTTTCGGAGGAGACTGTCGTCGGCGATGACGCTCGAGTGGACGCTGCCTTGCCCCATTGCGGCCGCATCGTAGGAAGGAGGGTCCACCCCCATTCCTCCGAGTGGTGCCGTATCTCCACCATCGATGGTGATCTTGAGTCGGCCTGCGGCCTCGGGAGAAAACTCCGCGAGCCTACGACGGTCATCGCGAATTGCCTTCGCGGCGACGTCGTCCGGCTCGTTCTCGCGGGAACTTCCCGTGTGGCTGCTTTCAACGCCCTTGCTGCTCTCAGCAGACTCGCTGCCGTCGGCAGCTTCAGGCGATGCGGCGGGCGTCTTGCCCTTCTCGAGCAATCGGCTCGAGTTCGTCGCACGACGATGGCGATGGTCGTGATCCTCGTCGCCTTTGCCATCGTCGACGTCGTGCTCTTCGTCGGGGTATCCCCCCGGGAGATCCTCCTCCATGGCATCGTCCGTCGCGTGGGGGTCGCCCACGTGCGCGTCGACGTGCTCGTCAAGCACCCTTTTGGCCTCCGCACGCTGCTTGGTATCGCTGAGGTTGGCGTCGGTTGCCTTCGGCGGTAGGGTTGCCCTTGGCGGTACGGTTGCCTTTGGGTTGGCAACCGTGCTCGCGGCGGCGGCTCCCAAAACTTGGAGTCCGCCGAGAGCTCGTGGTAAGGCCGTCACCACCTTGCCCTTGTTGGTCCTAGACGGTCCGGCACTTGCCATCTCGTCTCTCGTGCAACTAGCACGTGAAGACCGTTGTGAGGATCACCCCACAACATTGAGGAGGAATCGCCTCCTAAAGTCACGCTCTCACGATCGGTGAGGCAATTATAAATTTGATTTATACTTTCCTAGGCCGCCACGTTGGCACAAGGGCGTGGATTTTGGAACTTGTCTTCCTAAGCCGTGACTCACGGCGATTGGCAAGGACTATTACCTAGGAAAACAGAAAACTACAATACAAGGAATTGACAAGAGGTGTGAGTACCGCTCACAAAGCTAGGACAAAGAATGGGAGAGGAATTACACAATTCCTAGCAACTTCTCCAATCCTTCTTCTAACTTCTTGTCTTCTTCCTGTCTTCTTGTCTTCCTTGGCCTCCTCTTGAGTCTTCTTTGCACCCCATGGCGGCGTCCTCCTTGAGCCGGCGACGTTGGGGGAGCCGCCAAAAGTCCCCAAGGTGTCACCCTCCTTCTTTTTAGGGTGCTCTCAGGTCGTGAGAGTCCCTTATCTTCGGGAGGGGCGCTGTCCCATTTTTTGATGAAGGGGTTTTGAAGGAACCTTGAAGATGGAGAGGATTTTGTGGTTTTTGAAGGTGGGAACTCCCCACCCCGCCCCACAAAAATCTTCCTAGCCCTCTGGAAGTGAGGAGAGGCTGGAAGGAAGAGTCTCCACGATGTAGAGCTTTTTTCAAGCGCTCTAACGCACTTTACGGTGCTTCAATCCGTGAAGTGTAGATGCCGTAGTCCGTTCTGGCGTTTTTGCTGCTGCTTGCAGCTGCCGGCGGCGTTTTATCTATGTCGTAGCCGCCGTTTCCGTCGAACCCTTGGTCGCGAGGGTCGTCTGGCTCTGAGAACCACTGTAACGGGTCGTGTCTCCAGCTCTTGCTCTGAAGTCGTCGTCGGAGTTCGCAGAATGGCGTTCTCAGTCCGCGTCAGGGGTTTACCCCCTTCGCAAGACTGAGGGGCAATCGTCATCAACGACCCAGAGGAGGGAGACTCGAATACTTCGAGTCTCCGGAGGCCCATTTCCGTTTTTAACCAAACCCCTGGTTTTGGGACCCAAACTGGGGTTTTTTACCTCGAACGCGTGTGTTCGCACGAGTTATTTTGTTTGTTTTATGTCGACGTTCGTCGTGAACGAACTTCGATATACGTTTTGTCGTCCTGGCGCGAAATCGTCGCGTGCGAGGCACGCTGGCGATTTCGCGCCAGTTATTTCGACCTCACCCTCGCTCCCCCTATCCCTCGTCCTCTCTTTCTCGTTTGCAAGGAGGGCGAGGGGGGGCGAGGGCACGAGGCCACGAGGCCTTGCCCTCGAGGCCCTCGTGGCCCCTCAGCCGCCGATCGGGCTGAGGCCGCTATCGGCGGCTGGCGGCTGGCCGGTCGGTGGCCGGCCAGTCGCTTGGCCGGCCGCCGGCCGTCCAGCCGGCCGGCAGCGAGCTGGCCGACGGCCAGCGAATTGCTGGCCGCCGGCCAGCCCTCGCTGACGCGAGGGGTGGTGCGCAACCACCCCTCGCTTCAGCGAGGAGGGAGGGCCGAACCGGCCCTCCCGCTACAATAGAGTTTGTAATGAGTAAAATCTATAACGTCGAATTCCTTAAGCAGGAGGGCAATATCTTTTGAAATTCACCTCTCGTTGAATTTGGTAGATTTCCATGTCACGTTGGGGTTTCTTAACTCGTGGCTTGTTCTATCTTTTCAGTCATTGGTGCACTCCACCTCCTCCATCAGGATGAATGAGGACAAGCGTTATTTTGGAAAAGGGGAAACATGGGAAGAAGGTGACACTGTTCAAGATATTTAGTAGTAGGCTGATGCCACAATGAGCTTGAAAGCAGGCTTGAGAGCTCTATGTTTGTGTAAATTAGACAAAACGTAGGTTGACAATTTAGTCTAGCAATGTGGCAAGGACAGGTTACAAGCTTTGAATGAAGTGATGGATGGAGAACCAATGTCAGCGATGTGAAATGATGAAGCTGGAATATGTGAGGATCTAACTTGCACATCGATCTTGGATGTTGGATAGAGTTAAGATTATCCGAGTATGCCGACGCTAAATGAGCAACTCTGGATCAGTGTTGCTGATGTAGGCGCCTAAGATTCTCTTGTGACGAAAAGGACTACTTGGTCTTTAAGCACCAAGGAGTGCTTCTTAAAGCTCGGATAACTTGTCACAAGAAGTGGACAACGGGTACTTTTCTGTTCAGAAGCAAGAACAACAATGGAGAGCACAGGGGTGCAAGAGAATGATGCAAGCAATTGAAGAAAGTAAGAGCAAGGAGTTAGCCATGAGAACAACACAAGAAGCATGTCAATCTAGGTAAGTAAACGAGCCTACTGGAGTGTGAGGGTGATGTTAAGAGGTAGACTGGAGATATCGGCAAAGATGAGTGAAGGAGCACAATACACGAGAGAGGAGGCACAAGTGAGAGGCTAGCAAATTATGAGAAAGAGGTAAATCAGAGACCACAGACATAGCAACAAGGGCCATACTTTAGTGGAGAGAGAGTGTGTGTGTGTGTGTGGGAGAGAGAGAGAGAGAGAGAGAGAGAGAGAGAAAGAGAGAGAGAGAGGAGA
>SZWC01007644.1:54498-86535 GCA_023375785.1 Penium margaritaceum | reverse complement strand
ATGTGACTTCAAAAGTTGAGGAAAAATTTCTGTTCGAAACACTCCTTTGCCCAAGACTATTTCTATGTGGAAAAAGGGTCGTCGAAATCGGCCATCAATAGCCGACGTCGGTAACATTGGTTGATATCTGTGAGTGCGGAGAACAAATCTGTTGGAGACACCACTTGAGGGTGCGATGGAGAGGGAGGGAGGGGGGGGGGGTGAGCACACGCGATAGTAGGAGAAGCCGCGTAGTACCTTTGTTTCGGTTCCGTCAGGGTATTCATGCAGGATTAATGTCAATACAATGGTGTTGACAAACTGAGGGCATCCCCCCTCCCCCATTCACCTCAGCGGATATCGCCGTTATTGACCATCAATGGCCCACATCGACGATACAAACAACGTTTTTGATGCCTTTCGTGGGTGTCCATGAAGTTGTGTGAGTAGTCACGTACAAACATATCGTACATGGTATTTGACGTATAGAGAGAGGTCGGACTATGCATAGTTTTTCTATTTGCGAGAAACCTTCGCATGTCATTTTACATGTTTCATTATTTTATAACCATTGAATGCTCTGGAAAATCGTAGACGACCCTCCAAGAAGACGACTTCCAACCAACACCAGTCCTCTCTCAATGTTGAAAAGGTTGTACCAATACAAGGTCAATGGACTTTGGACCAGAACCCGTCGAGTCAATCGGTGGATAATGTTCATCGGCCTTTGCTGCTGACGACTAGCCGAACAGCTAGTGGACGGGCTGGGTGGGTGCTGACAGCCAGCCCATTACCGTGGTCTTTTGTTTGAACTGTACTCACCAGACCCTGTTTTCTTCTGTCGCTAAGCCAAAGAGCACATCTAGTGACCCAATGAGGCATGACTACATGATGGTGACATACATGAACGATCGGCAGTCATGTGTACGAAGACGACCAAAGTGTTTTGTTTTTTAAACGGGATACAAACCACACCCCTCGTTGCTTATACACCAGAAAAAAAACCACATGCCTTCAATTACAATAAATGTTATTTCCCTGGAATGCCAGACCCGCCTCACTTTCATGTTAAACGAAATGTCATTTGAAAACATTAAAATGTAAAATAGAATATGTTTCTTACCCAATCATGTAGAATGATTTATCGTCTACCGGTATGGCATGCATTTCTTCCCAAAAGCGGGCGCGGTGCGCATGATCGCGCGCGCTCCAAAAAAAGTGGGTAAAGTATGCATCTTTTGTGGAAAGTGAATGACGTGTTCTTTCTTGTGCAAAAAGTCGAGGAGAAAATTCGGAGGCTCATACAATGGGTATAGCAGAATTAGGCTAATGACTTAAAATGGAGATTGAATGCACAAAAAGTTGTTTGCTTTCTGTTTCAATCTTGAGAAGTTGAAATAACACATAAAAGAATGTTACTGCAATATCTTTGGATTAGAAATAAAAATCTGAGTTTTGAAATACGCGAATTGATGCCATTTTCTGAAATAAGTCGTTTAGCTTATGTTACGGCTTAATATGGTTTCTTGGCTTGGTATGTATCTATGCACGGTCGGGTAAGTTAACTGTAATTTTGCGTTTGCGAGTCCACCCTACTGACGCGGCCTCACTTTTGTCAAACTGGATCGAGCAAGGGTTTGGATGAAGCTAATTCTCAATTGACGGTTTTTTTTTTGTCCATGTCCTGGTTTGTTGAGCGAGGAGTAGCGAGGTTGAGCCATTCACATGTAACGAGGAGGTGACGAGAAGGCTACAAAAAGGCCGTCCACACATACCATAGATTGCGCATCTGCCAAGAGGGATGCGTCATTGTATGCGTGGGGCCTGTTTTCTTTTGTCTCGCCTTTTGCTTCTTTGCATGCATTCCTTCATTTGGAAAGGAAGGAAAATAACACTTGCTTTTTTGGGTTGTGAACGAAAACAGAGAATAGCACATTGGAATGGTCCTTCTTGCCCATCACTGTGCGATTTTGGAATATTGGGTCGCGTTCACATGTGCAAAATTGAATACGAACATAAATCAAGATATTACTTCGTAATCCAAAAAGTACATGCGTAAAGGGAGAGCGAGGAGAGCCTTGCTCGGGTGACTCTCGCTAGTCGAGACCCACCCAAGGGGCTGGCAAGCGAGGCTTGCCAGCAGACAACCCAGCAGTGAGGGCAAATCGCCCTCGTGCTCCAAAAAGGGGCCGGCTAGCCCACACCCTGTCCTGCACACTCAAGCACAAGTTGGGTCAAAAGCCTCTCTAAGTCTCATCTAGGTTCCTGTCACAGAAGTGCAAGATTGAACCAGGAGAATGGCTAATGAAAAACATACCATTTGAGGACATACGACTGTTTGGCTTTGCGTCATGACACAAAAGTCCCCCTCACGCGAACCACAAATCCACTCCGACCACGGACAGCACAATCACACGCATAATCACTGTCACAACACACATCCAGGACTGGACCTACAACAAGGGCAAACAATAGACCATTGACTGCACGAGCAATGTCCAAGCGTGTGGTGGAGGCAAGATATGAGAGGCTGCCAGTGATATGTGGGGTCTAAGTCTGGGATGTATCCCGTGGTGCGTACATCCAGTAGGTGTGCATAGACATCAAGACTCATGGGCGTGTGCTGTTATGGGAGATGCTATACCAAGTGCTGGAAGCATTCTGTGAGGTGAGCAAGCAATCGACTTTGATGAAGAGTCAGTCTCCGTGCTATGTGGTCACGTGTGATGGTCACACCTAGGAAGTTCTGTGCCTCACCTAGGTCTGTAATTATGTAGTGGGCTGTGAGCAGTACTTTGGCCTGTCCAGTGAACATGAGGGAAGGGGACAAGAGTAAACAAGTCATCCATTTACATGAGCAATGCAACAGGCACACCACTGTCCCACCGAAATAACAGTGAAGGATAACGGATGCTTTGTGTAAACCCACCACTTTCCACAGTGTGGCAAATCTCTTTGTTCTAGCACCTAGGTACTTGTTTAGCCCGTACAAGGCTTTCAACAAGAGCCACACCCTTTGTGTTCTGTCCTCATAGTTCTATGGTTGTTTTAAGTATAGTTCTTCTTCCAGTGGTCCATTCAAGAACACATTTATGACATCCATCTGGTAAATGTCCTAGTCCTTGTATGCGATTACTGTTAACAAGGCACGGTTGGTTGCGTACTTTACCACCGGTGCATATTTGTTTGTAAAATCCTGTCCCAGGATTTGGTGAAAACCTTTGGTCACAAGCCGTGCTTTACACTTCTTAATGAGGCCCTTGAGATACCTTTTCCGTTTGAACACCCATTTGACATCAGTGGCCTTGCCACCAGGTTTCAAGGACATCAGTTCATACACCTCATGTTCCAACAGTGCATTCAACTCAGCGATCATTGCCTTTTCCCATTCAGTGGCATCTAAACGCCCCCTTGCCTCAGTCACGGTCAGTGGTTCAGTTACACTGTGATCCATGGATGCAGAGCCAACGGTGTGGTAAAATTACTTATCGTCAACTCTGGGAAGTTTACACAAAGATCGGTGCACTGGTTGGGACGATGGTGTTTCTACGCTTTCAGTCTCAGATGGAGGGGTTAGAGCCTTGAGACCTGAAGGTGCCTGAGAGGCACTTGACTCTGTGCTGTCCAGGTCTGTGGGTGAGAGCAAATCGTTTGGCACGGGAGTGGCCATCTCATTGTTTCGCATTGGTCGAGATGTCTGACCTGTATATTTTGGTGGGGATGACATGAAGATAGGCACACTCACATACTCTGGGTAGTGGTGTCGCGTGGGTAGTGAAGGGGCGTGACGTAGTGTAAGGAACACCTTCCGGGACAGGTGTTCCAAGAAAGAGGCATCGTGCCTTTTGACAAAACTGTGATATGTGGGGTCCCAAAAAGTCCATGCCTTCGAGGCATGAAACACCCAGACAAAGACACACCAATGATGACCACCTGGACTCAGTTTCTTATCTCGTTGTGGTGGTGCAAACCAGAGGCATGCCATTGTGCCCCACACCCTATCAGGCCTCAGATCAGCCTTTACGTTGAACCAACGCTCCCACGGTGTGACTGATCTGGGAAGTGGACCTTGTGGGATACGGTTCCACACCCAGGTGATATACTTCACAGCCTCCTCCCAAAAGCCAAAAGACAGACCAGACTCGGTCATTAGTGTACGCAGTGTATCACCAAGGGTTTTGTGCCATCTTTCTGCCACTCCATTTTGTTGTGGAGTGTAGGGATCTGTGGTTTGATGTTTGACTCCTCTAGATTTCTGTTCTATGGTCAGTGTCCCAAGAAACTCCCCTCCTCAGTCAGTTCAAAACTTCAGGAGGGAACATCCTGTCTATCGCTCAGCAAGTGAGATCCATTCATTGATGGCATGCTGGGTATCGGCCTTGTTTTTTAGCAGAAATGCCTAGCGAAATTGGTTGTAGTCATCAGTGAAGGTCAAGGCGTGCAGTGATGCATACTGGTCTGATGGCATAGGCATCGGTCCTGTCATGCCTGCATGCACGAGTGCCAGGGGTCTCGTGGTGATACTTTCTGATCTAGGAAAGGTTTTTCTGTGTGCTTTCCCTCCGTGACAGTATAGATAGGTGTTAGCTTTGAGGCTGCATGGATATTCATTAGGGAGAAAACCGTGTGCTTGGGTATGTTTCAGCAGATCTACAACTGTTTCACTGTTGAGATGAGTGAGAGGACGACGAATAATCTCTGTGTGTGTTGCATCCGTGCTTGTTACGACATGCACTTGGGGACAGTTCACTTGTGAGTGGAAAAAGGGAAACATGGTAAGTTTGTGCAGCATGTCAGTATGTAGTGATCCATTAGCCAACAACGAGCCAGACGCATCATAGAGCATGCAGCACCGTCTTTGTGTCAATGCTATCACATTTGCCTATTGGTCTATTTACCCCCCAGAAAGCGAGTTGACTTTCAGCTGCGACACGTAAAAGACACCAGTGAGCCACAATACCCCACCGGCGTCTATAGAGCCACTGTCCCCATACCCACAACCAACAACATTTTCCCAGACCCGGTCGTGACACCCTCAACATCAGGTGTGGTATGCAGTTTGAGAAAGAAATAGTGATGCGGGGACATGTAATGGGATGCGGCGGTGTCAAACATATACTCATGCATGGGAAGTGCGTGTGATGTAGTAATATGAGTGTGCCCCAACTTCTGACCTAGCGGCTGTGGCATGGCAGCCGACTCAGGTGGGTGCAGCTCCATGGCCGCATCCCATCCTGGTCCTGGTAGTAGTTCTAACGGCTACTGTGGCTCGGCCGTCTCGACGTACACCCTCTATGCCCATGCTGCAACAGGGGCGGGTGCACTGACGTACGAGGGCATTAAGCTGGGTCTCTGATACAAAGGTGGAGATGGAGCTGGCGCTGATGGGTACATGGTCGGCTGTAGCTGCGGTGGACCAAATGTGACCTCCCCAAAGGGTTCCGGTGCACAAGGCCCTGCCATAGCCGGTGTGGTCCATGATTGGGGGTGAAGATGCGGATCGAGCTGAGGGAATGGAGCAGGTGGCTGTCCCACTGACAGGCGTGTCTACTGCGTGGATAGGGTCATCATTAGCTAAAGAGCCAGACATGAGCACCAGTAGTGGTCCGGTTGTTTGTAGTAGTTGCAGGTGTAGCTTCCTGCTCCTCCACCATGCCTGCATCCCCCAACCCCTTGTCCGCCTCGGCCTCCTTCACCACCACGACCTCTCCCGGCTCCTCCAACCGGGTGATAGTGCAAAGGAAGGGAAGTGCCTCCTCTTTGATGTACAAACACCCTTGCTGCTGCACCTTCGTCTTCGCGTACCTCGCCTTCCAGGATGTCTTCATAGTTTTGTAGCTCCTCCAAAACCTCTGCTAGGTTGGTGTTCTTGATGTTGAAAACTTTCAGCTTTCAAAGTGCGCCACATCAAAAGTCCTTGTACAATTCTCCCAAGTGAAGGAGAACCAGATCCAGCCACTCGAGGATGGTGCAGAAGACGCTAAGGCCGAGAGTGCGCCAGTGAAGGTCCCTGGCAACATCCTAGTACACGGCAACCGGTGCACGAGGCTTAGGGCGGAGGTTGCAGAGCTTCTCGCACTGGGAGATGACAAGAGCCAATCCCCTGATCTTCCTTTTGCATGGCAAGGTGTCGCCACGCATCATGGGGTCTAGGATCTCCGTTGCGAGGGCTTTCGGGATCCTCGTCCTTACCACCAAAGCAGAGATAAAGTATGGAATACCACTGGTCCTCAGGAAGTGTGCGGACTAGAGCATTGAATGCTCTTAAGAGCACATGCGCATCAGTGTTGTCCGGCGGCAGAGCAAGATAATTTTCCTCAAGAACATGCTCCACCGTCCAAGAGAGGAAGATTTCCTTCCAAGAAAAGAAGTCATGCGCACCGAGAAGTGGCAACGTCAGATCTTTATGGGAAAACACCTTGCTCAGGTCGTCCCACATCATTGCTATAGAGGTGGCACCGGCGGTGGCGCCGGTGCCAGTGATGGCATCTACGTTTGCACCGGCCCCTCCTAGCACAGATATTGCTGAGCTCATAGTTCCTTTCAGACAGAGGGAAAATCAGGAAGAGCGCGTGCGTACTGCTATCCTCTCGTTGCAACCAAAGAAAATTCTGGAAGCAATTTGCTGGGCCCACTTTGGGTCCAGATTTCTGCTGCGAGCCCTAAGCTCGATAGGAGTCACTGATCTTGAGCTCTGGATGCCTGCGAGGCCTTCTTTGACCTGCAACGACCATCTCAGGGCTGGAAGGTCCCGCTGTCACCCTTGAGGAGGGACGAAAGTGCTTGGGCTCTCTTCCTTTCCCTCTTCCTCCTCTAGCATCACTCCCCTCTCTTCCGCCGCCTCCACCCTCAGTGCGCAGCATAGGGGAGAATGTTCAACGCCCCTAGTTGTGTGCGCAGCCTGCTTTCACTGCAGCTGCGTGGCTCTAAGCTTGCACGTGACTCGGCTGCCCATGTTTTTTCCCGGCGCCGACCTGATATGGCACCATTTGATGTCGAACCTTTCTCTGATACCATGAGATGGTCAAGGTGAATCCATTGCAACTTGTTCGGCCATGTTTGGTTGAGGAATGGATATGGTAGAGCTGGGTTTAGCCAGCCTCTTTTCGTGCTCCAAAAAGAGGCCGGCTAGCCCGCACCCTGCCCTGCACACTCAAGCACAAGCTGGGTTGAAAACCTTTCTAGGAATAATCTAGGTTCCTGTCGCAGAAGTGCAAGTTTGATCTAGGAGGATGGCTCAGAAAAAAATATGTCAGTTACTAGGAAGCTTTGGACTGAGCCAGCTGCCGAGTGATGGAAGAGAGGGGCCATTCCACCAGGGTGGAGGCGACCGCTCGTGCGGGACGGAGGAGTCGCGAGCCGTCACGGTACGTTGCCTCCACTATTTGCTCCAGAATGCCCTGCGCACTCATGAACATCCACAAGGAGAAATGTGAACAATGAAAAATTAACGAACAGCTGGGAAAATAATCACCCACAACTGCGAAGGAGCTGACAAAGTTTGAAGTGTTACACGACCTTGCCATTGGCAGAATAGACAGTGCAATAGCCGAGGCAGCAGATGTAACAATACAAAAGAGATGGGAGCATTCCATTTTAGGCAAGGCACAACATATGTCATTCAATGAGAATGCAGCTCACGCTGGGAATGTTTTGGAGGTTGTGCACAGCGACATGTGTAGCCCATTTGGAGTGCCATAAAAAGGTGTGTAGTAGACTATGAACCTCATTGAATTCTATTTTGGAGATATCTGTGTGTACTTCATGAAGCGGATAGGCAAGGTCCTAGGCTGGAAAGGACCGTGTTACGGCAGTGGAGAGGCATTCCGACCAAAAGGTCAAAGCACTAAGAAAATACACAGGCAAATAGCACATGGGCTGTAGCAGGTTACGAAGGCAACATGGCATTAATTACGAATCCACAACACTTTCCTCAGGACATTCCAACAGTGTGGCAGAGCGGGAAAAGCAGATGCTGCTAAACATGATGTGGACCATGCTTTTGGACATGGGATTGCTGTGGAGTTTCTGGGCAAAAGCAGTGTGCAGGACAAGCTACAATATTAACCTCACCCTAACAGGGAAGCCAAAGTAGAAGGGTAGCTAGAAGACACTGTAGAAGGTTTTGAGCGGACACGGTCCAAGTGTGGTACACATGAAGGTGTTGGGTGGAAGGTACACATGATGGTACAAGCGGAGAAATGGCTCAACAGCAAGATATACCCATGGATAAAGCTATGTTTTTACCTTGGCTACCGGAGTACGCACGAGGTGTATTGGATTTACAACCTTTGTAATCACTATATCATCCATAACCACAATTTCAGGCTTGAACATCAGCGAAGCTACAACAATAGCAACGGCACCGACGTGGGTGTCGCAAAACCTCTTTAGGAGGGGGAGAGTTCCAGATCCTCAACTATGAGAAGAAGCCTGCGGATGTCAAAGTTAAAGACACGTTCTCATGCCACAGTGGTGTGTTAGAGACAGCAGCTGACGCGAAGCTGGAGACTAGAGAAAATATAAAGCGGAAGAGGCACAAAGGTGCAAAGGCACGCATTCATGAAGTATGCATGTCATTCATCCATGGAAAATCCTCTTCTACCCGAGCGGGTAAGACAGTTGAGGAGTCATCCAATAGATGATTTACCAGATCAGGAAAGTTCTCTAAAGTGATCAAGTTGGAAGGGTTGTTGGCAGTAGTAGGAAGGAGGCACCGTGACCAAAACTGCCAATCCGTAGCAGAAGGCACTGGATGTTGGGGAGGCTCTTTCACATAGGTATCTGCAAATAGATTTTCATGGCAAAAGATATGCTGGTTGTATGAAAAAATCTGAGGACTATGCAAGAGGTACTTGTGTGCCCCAAGGGGGAACAATAGGACACCGAGTCAAATTTGGTTCCCACTACTCAAAGAAATGCATGTAAAGCATGAAATGCATCCAAAGGTCATTGGCTCTAAGCAGTTGTTTGAGGCAAAGTTCACCAAGGATGGTGCTGTGGAGAAATACAAGGTGTGGCTAGTGGTGAAGGGGTTTACCGAGCGTAAGGATGAGCACTAGGATGAGATGTTCTGTCCCGTCACCAAGTTCACAACCATTTGGACGATCCTCGTGGTGGCTGGTGTGAAGGAAACAGAACAACACCAAGTGTTTATGAAGACAAACCTCCTCAACAACACTATTAATGAATAATTCTACATGGAGGTGCTAAAAGGGGTGGAGGAGCGGAGGGAAATGTTTGCAAGCTGCTGACCAATTTCTTGTTCAGACTAGATTACTCATTCCGGTCTTGGTACCAATAGATGGATGAATTTATGGAACAACTTGGCTTCAAATTGATTTGGTTCATAACGTGTATGTGCAAAATAGAAAAACAATCCATCAGATTACTGCAGCCTATGTGGATGGCCTCATCCTGCACTCTCCGGACATGCTGGCCCTACAACTGCTGAAGGAGAAACTGTGTGGCAGGTTTCCGATGTCAGTCACAAATAACCTAGAGTACTACCTCAGGGTGAGTGTCATGCAAAACCAGAAGGAATGCTTGCTTGAGTTTAGACACACCGAGTACGTGGCCGAGGTACGGAAGCAGTTTGGCATGGAGGACTCTAAACCAGCTAATTGTTCAGTCTTCACGAACTAAGAGCTCAGCGTGGTGATGGTGCCACAAAAAAAAGAGGGGCAGGAAGGCATGATAGGGGTGCCCGAATAACATATGATGGGTGTCACCATAGATTCATGTATGCCATGGTGCGGCTCAACCAGACCTCACCTGCGCGATCGGCCATGTGCGGAGGAACATGGAAAATCTCGGGCCACTGCACTTGAAGGCATTGAAGTGCACCCTCCATAATTACATGCGTCACAGTATGCACGCTTTGCGGCAAGGGGTGGTCAGACCCCATGTGCCTGGTGTGCTATGCAGGCACAGACTACGTTGGCGATGTGGATTGATGAAAATCCACCTCTGGCTATGTCTTCTTCCTCGTGGGTATAGCGTTCTCATGGTGGATCAGGACAGAGGAATGCATCACCATATCCACAGTGAAATTAGATAGTGTTATGATAGCCGAGGCGGTCAAGAAAGTGGAATGACTTCAAAGGTTGACGGGGGAGCTAGGCGTGCAGCAGCGGGAGCCAACAGTGGTGCAAGAGGATAACACTGGCTTCATCATGCGGACCAAGAATCCAACACAAAACAAGAGGAAAAATCACATCGATTTGTGTTTAAAAATATGCATGGAACATGGGGAAGAAGGGGCAGGTGTTGATGCAGCATTGCATCATGCAGGCGGATTGCTTGACAAGAGTGCAACCTGTCGACTGGCGCGTCACTAGTGCGTCATGGAGAAATTCTGAGATTTTTCTCTAAGAGGTTTTAGAGTGATAATAAATCCATAATTGACTGAAATTCCTGAAGTTTGACAAGTTGTTGAATGCATCGAATTATGATTTGCTAGATTCCGTTGAAATTTGAGGGAGAAACGTACCTCCATTTGGGGGGTTTGAGCAACACTAGAAACTGAGTAGACATTTTGTTACTCGAAAGCATCTTTGAGATGTTTCTCTTGGATCAGCAGAAATAGTTGATATCGGGGGAGGGGTGTGGCATCTTCTGGAGGCCATTCTGGTCACAGAGGAGGTTCCAAGAAAATTTCATTCATACAAGTTTATACTCGAGTACTTAGCAAAGATTCTGGTTCGGAGTCCGAAGTCTATTAGTACATTTTTTTATGTAAGGTTTTGGTCAAAACTCTGCTTGTATGTCTGTGGAAAAGTTTCAAACCCTATCAAACCTTAGCACAATATTTGATAAAAATGTTATCAAGGCATGTCCAAACAGTGCAGGGAATACCTTCCGCATGTGCTAAGGGACCTATGCCTCTGGAAAGATGTTTTGCACGTGGGGGGAAGGTGCCACAATGAGTGGATATGACTACTGGTAGTTTTTTTTTTGGTGATGGGTGTGGCATTCAATTCTGCAAGCGTAACTTGGGCTAGGCTTTGCTGAATAGTTTGCGGTCTTGTGCATTGGAAAGCTCCTGAGAAGTACACCAACTTGTTAGGTCATGTGCATGTCTAAAAAGAAACACATGATTGGTCAGTTTCCTTTGTATTACTGGCGGTGTTTAATCATTTTATTGCATAGCATGAAGTGACTAGAATTTTCACCCTTGTTATAAAAAAATAATAAGAACAATTCACAAATCCCAAGAATTTCCAAGAATGTCATGAACACATTCCAAGAAGGGCCGCTGACATCTTAAGAGATCCAAATGGATGGGATGCAGCCAAAGAAATTAGCAAGAATTTTTCTAACAAAGGCCACATTTAGAATAGAAGAGATCAAGGAACAGGGCCATTAGGGGCACTGTTCCAAAGTCAGGTCATGTAGCACATGACATTGAAAGGAAAGATGAAGAAGGCACCGTGATTAGAGAGAAAGGTACGGACCTTTCTTGTCAAGGGTACGTTTCCATCACTCCAAAACACCATGTTGTTAAGGTGTGTAAGGAGAACTGTGCTTCATGCACATGCCTTATGAGTGGAATAAGTGGGTAAAGGGACCAAAAAAAATTACCACTACTTTCAGACCAGATGGTATGCAGCATGTGCTTATCAAGAGGGTGCCACCACTTGGTACGGTACCCTCCCTGGAGGCTGACCCCGTGACCGGAACATCCCCAACTGTTTTGTGGAATCTGGGTTCCATTTTTTTCTTTTAATTATCATTTTTACTTCTGTTTCCTTTTTCTTCTTTGGCTAGTATTTTTTGTTTGTTGCACCCACTCTCAGTTGAGACCCAGACACTTCGCCTCTGCCCTGGTGCTCTATGAGCCCTTCTTTCCCTCGCCTTTTGGTCAAGATCCACACATGAGGTAGCCCGGCCCTGTGTGGTGGAAGACTACCATTGCCATGTCACCATTTGCTGTGGTACCCAACCAGGCTCCTGCGCCGAAATCATCGGTGGTTGGTGTACCTCACCCAGGGTGGCGCTTAGCACCGCTGCCCTATGATTCTACCATCTCTAGGCCGCCTTCTCTTTCCTATTTCCCTCCAGCCTACAGCTTCACCTCTCTCTTCTCAATTGCCTCAGCCGTCCCCTCACTCTGCGCAACAGTTTGGATTGTCTATCAAGTCGCTACCTGTTACGGGCGCATCTGCTTAAGCCTTAGTTTTCCCTCTGGTGAGAAAAATCTGATGGTCAACGTTGTCCTTTGGATGGAGTCTTTCAGGGAGGATCACATGGTGGAAACTTGTTGTCTGTTGACTGGATTCAGCGCTGGTAGTCGTTCACTTCACCACGTCTCCTTGTTGTGAATTATGGACAGGGAGGGAGTTGTATTCGTCTTGTATGTAGCGTTGCTCAATGTCATATGACTGATCTGCCTCATGCGTCAAGTGGCTTCTACATCATTGATTATGGAGCCACTCATCACATGACGGCATCTCTTGCCGCGTTTGTCTTGTTAGTGCCCGTTGGTGACGTTTGCTTCCTTCGAACTGGATCTGGCAAGATGCTTCCAGTTCAGAGCGTAGTTTTCGTGCACTTTGTTGGTCCTATAGGTGATGTTTCCTTTTCCTCTGTACTCCTGCGCTTGAGGCCAGCTTTCTGTCAACCACTACTCTCAATGATCAGGATATGGAATTTGTTTCTCTTGTAGTGTTGGCTCTGTGTTGTTGCAGTCATTGAGGCATCATGGTCTTCATGGTTTGCGTTGTAACAAGTTGTACTTTGAGACCTTGTTTGCACCCTCTCCAGCCACAGATACTACTATGCTGCATGTGCATGTTGTTCCCTCTCTAACCCCCAAGCACAAAAGTTTTCTCCATCACCACCTTTGTCACGTTTACAGTGCCACCATCCACAGCCTACTGCATTATCATCCTACCTTAGGCTGTAGCCCAAGCACATTCCATGACCCGTGCACTGATTACTGTCTTGAGTGCGTGTAAGGTAAAGCGCACCTCCCATGTTTCCCCATGTCTTTCTCTAGTTTTTTATAGATCTTTGCCCTTTGCCAGAAGAGCAAAGTTGATCGATGATTGAAACTTAGCCTGTCCAGGATGAGCGTTCTTGCCAGCATAAACTGTTAGCATGTTTCTCACATCATGGTAGGGAATTCATGGAGACCACTGCCCGGTTCCTTTAGTCCCCATGGGTTCATGTTGAGCTCTTTGCTGCATATACACCAAAGCATTGTAGCCACCATGTGGCTGATGGTGTTCATACTCAGATTTTCAAGTCGTGTTTGCCTCAATTTATTGAATCTGAGGACATGTCCAAGTCCAATATGACGTGGATGTGGAATCATAATCCCTACTTTCCGTTGTAATGTCATGTCACACCTTTTGAGCGATGGTAGGGTTTTAATCCGTACATTTGTATTGCTTGGTTGTGGGATTGCATTGCTTACGTTTGGCTCAGTGAGGACCAATGTGATGGCAAGCTGTCTCACCGCAGGAGTCGTTGTCCTTTCTTGGATGTCTCTTCTCAGTCCAAAGCCTAGTACTTTAGGGACCTTGATCGTGGTTGGGTGGCTGAGTCCCACGATGATTTTTTCTTTGAGAGTACTTTATCTTGTGACGTAGCTTGTTCTGTCCCTTCCCTTGCTCCCTTCTCTCATCCATGGGGTGGCAAGTCTATGGAGTGCCCTTCTATAGTGGTTTTACTCTTTTCCCCACTACTCGTGGGTCCACGTCATACCCTGTAACACCCACATCTTCACCTATGTTGCCTTTTGTTGCATCCATGTCATCGCCTACGTTGCCTCATGTTGTGTCCTTACAGTCGCCTATGGTGTCCCATTTCATATCTGTGTTGTCTCTTGCAATGTCTCCTACCACATACATGCATTTTCCCGCATCAACTCCTATCATATCCACGTCATTGCCAGCATTGCCGCCTGCCGCGTCACTGTGGATGACTGTATTGTCGCCTACATCGCCCATTCTGGTTCCATCTACAATCGACCCAGTTGCACCTTGCAGCTGCCTGTTTCCTTGTCATCCATTTGTGCGCCTGGAAGTCTTCTCAGGTCCTTGATTTCTGTGCCTTACTATGCATTTCCTGCCAGTCATCCTGCTCCAGCTTCACCCTCTGGGCCCATGCTGTCTGCCCGTCCAATCAACAATGATGTCCACGGCCCCATACACCCTGGTGCTACCGCTGGTCTTGACGCTCTCAGTTTGGCGATGGCTGTGATACAACAAACACCGTGCTTGCACACTCCTTCATTACCGATGAGTTCAACCATATTGCTACGGCTGCTGAGTCTTGTTGGGTTGTGTGAGGCCTCAAACGCGACCACCCTCATTACGAGTGACGCCACGGCATGCTTATCCAAACCAAACATCGTGCAGCAAGCCTACTCAGATGCGGATGAATCACTATAAGTGTGGGCCATACACGAGGAGCTAGTTTCCATCAAGGAGCACATGGTTTATGAGAAAGGGAAGCTTCCACATGGTTGTAAGGCCATAGTTGCTCTTTCGGTTTTTTTAGGGAAAGAGAGATTTGATGGCTCAGTAGATAGGTACAAGGCTTGTCTTATGACCAAGAAATTTCCCCAGGTTCCTGGTGGGTTTTAGAAACTGTGTGGCAGTTGCAACGTGGCCCTATGGCTCCTCTAAGTTCATGGCTGTGTTTTGTGTGAATTCTGAGTATAAGCATGAGCTTTCTGGTCGCCTCACACAATGTGTGTGGGGCTTGGAAAAAAATGCGAGAAAGTCACTTTTGTGAAGAGAATAACAGAGTTTTTTCTAGTTTTCAAACATGGACATGAACTAAAGAGTTGTAATGCTACTCTCAACCTTTCCAATGCACCATACCGCGTGTGACTTGGTTAACCATAGCTCCCACTTCGTCAGCCGAGGTGCAGCACACCAATCCAGCCACTCAGTTTGTGGCGCGCATGATGCCCATCAGCCAAGACGCCCTCACACATCAAGGACTCATCAAAACGCATTTCTAGATGTGCAAATGTCCCTATATGTAGTGGCGGTGCCCCCTATGTTTTTGGGGTGGATTTTCATTTCTTAATCATCGAGTTTCGTGATGGGGATTGACGCGGTTCAAAACTTCTCCACGGACTTGCAGTTGGAATTTTGGCCAAGTCCCCGAGTAACAAGCAATACTTCTGAGATTCGAAATCCAAGCCAGGATTCTTACCTTCCTCAAATAACAACTTGTACTACTGACTCCGGTGGATCTTATCCACTGGAATACTTTGCAGTCTTTCGGTGGATAATCCACCAGATGTACCTTTGCTACTCACTTAAATCACAACCAACACCCAGAGTTGCCACACACATCCCAACTTTGGAAGCTCATATCTCCCTTGCTACTTGTCCATATCCAGTGATTTAAGTTGAACTGAACTCAGCAACTCGTCAAGTTTTCGGAACTCTTTTCCAACGTGGAATTGGAGCAATCGTCAGGTATCTAGAGTAGAATGCAAGGATTTTCCTCCCTCTGGAGGCTTGTCCACGCCTCCCGGTGTTGCACTCGGGCATTCTAAGGGGCAAAAGACAACACTATCCCCCTTGCACTTTTCATGCCCGTTGCTCCTTCTTGCTCTCACTCACCTTCCGCTGCACCCTCCAACCCTTCACAGTCGGTCATTCCAAGTCTGGCCATGCTAATGACATGCGGATCCACGGGTTTTGCTTCGGTCAAGCAATCCGCAAGCATGTGGTGCATGCTATAATGCTACCGCACCACATGTCCCTTGTCCACCATGTCCTGTGCATAATGGTAATGCATTTCGATGTGCTTCATCATCTTGTGCTTTGTCGGTTTGGTTGTCAGCAAAGTAGCGCCGGTGTTTTTTTCTATACCACCCTTGGTTCTTGCTGCGGAATGTCCAACTCTTTCAACAACCTGTGAAGCCACATCGCCTCTTTGACTGCTTCAGCCAATGCGATGTACTCCGACTTTAGTGTGGGGTTTGCAAAACAGTCGTGTTTTTCGCTGTACTATGAGATTGCCACACCAATGAGGAAGAGCACATAGCCGGATGTGGACTTTTGTTTGCCCACATCACCGGCGTAGTCTCCATCCGTGCAGTAGACCAGGCGCAAAGGGTCTTACCTCAATTTGCGCGTGCTGCATTGCATGCAAGTGCAAATCTTGTGATTAATGCAATCTAGTTTAGTGGCCCTGGATTGGACACATACTTGCTCAGTTGGTCTACAGCGTAGGCCAAGTCTGGTCGAGTTGCCACCGTGGTGTACATGAGGCTGCCCACTGCTGATTGGTAGGACACCACTGCCATGTCCTCCCACTCTTCTTTTATTTGCGGCCCCATTTCTGTACTCAGTTCTCTAGTCGTGGAGACTGGACTGCTATCTGATTTGCAGTCATCCATGCCATACCACTTCAGCACTTTGGCCAAGTGTTTGGCCTGTCCCAGCTCAAGCATGCGCGCCCTTTGGTTCCGCGTGATGCTCACCCGAGGTAGTACTCGAACTCCCCAATGTCCAACATGTGGAATCTATTGCTCAGCTACTCTTTCAGCTACTGTAGGCTCTGCAGGTCCGTCAAGAACAAAATCAGGTTGTCCATGTAGAGTGCGACAATCAGATGGAGCTGCTTGTCGCATCACAGATTCACGTTGTAATCCGACTCAGCGCTTGAAATAGAGTTGTGCCATGAAGATGTCCATCTGTTGCTGGAAGCATTAAGGTGATTGTGTTAGTCCCTACAAGGACTTTTGCAGCTTGCACACTTACCCTCCGGTGCCTCCTTCCACTCCGAAACCTCCATATCAATCTCCTTTTCTGTGATGCAAGTGAGGAAGGTCGTCTTCACGTCCATTAGGTGGAGCTCCATGTCCTTCGCGGCTGCTACCACAAGGATCACCCGGATTCTTGTGAACTTGGCAGCGGGAGCAAACGTCTCCTCGTAGTGCTTGCCCTTACGTTGTGCATATCCCTTCATCACTAGCCGCACCTTGTAGTTTTCAACCACACCTTCCTTTGTGAACCTGGTCTTGAAGACCCATTTTGACCTTGGCATCTTTCAGCTTGTCAACCAGCTCCGACGTGTCACTTTCTGTTATGGACGCCAACTCTGATTTAATGGCTACGTCCCACTGCTCCCCTTTGCACCACTTAAGCACCTTTCGTATGGTTTTTGGCTCTGTTGATGCAGCTAGCATGCACCGGGTCATGCCAATCAATCGACCGGTGCCTTCATCGAATCACTTCCCTACTCCTCGCTGCCTCCCATTGTCGAGTGACAGTTTTGGTGGTACATTGTCACTCTACTAGAATTCCTCCGACTCTACACACTCTGGTAAATCATCAACCAGACGGATCTTGCAGATTCTCTCCCGCTCTGACAGCACATTGCCTCCATGGGTGGCACATCGAGTGGTTTTTCCACAAATGTCCGATGCGTACTTCGCCGAGAGTGAAGGCCTTGGCACCCTTTGTGCCTCATCTGCTGGGCCCTTCTGGTGGATTTCCCCGTATGCTTGATCGTTACTGGAGTCCAACAAGTTGGCTACTGTCTATGCTGTACCCCTGTGCTTTGATGCCAAATCCTCAACTTCAGCGTCCGCTGGCTCCTTCGCATAGTCAAGGCGCTGTCGTCCGCCTTTGGAGAGTCTATGACACCCACATCGCTGATTTCAATGCAGCTCTACTACTCGTTGAACTCAATATCTTGGCTACAGATTACTTCCTCCTTGCACATGCCGCAGAGCCGGTACGCCTTGTGCGTGCTCTCATAGCTAAGGAAGAGATACGACTTTACACACGGCTTTAGCTTGTTTCTACGTGGCTACACAGCCTACACCATCATGTGCGCCTTTCATCGGAACACTTTGAGGTATACCACACTTGGCTTGCGCCTGCTCAAAACCTCTTACGATGTATTCCTGCCGCTCTCCCCCTACAGCACCACAATCGGAGTGAGATTGATGGTGTAACTCTCCATTCACACATCTTCCATCTAGAAGCTTTGTGGTAATATTGCATCCACCAAAACAGTCCGTACCATGTTCAGCATTGTCTGGTTCGCCTTCTCCGCCACATGATTATACTGAGGCAAATACGGCGTTTTTTGTTCCTAATTTATGCCCTGCAAATTAAGCCATCCACCACAGACCACGTACTCTCCACTGTTGTCACTATGTAGCACTTGGATCTTCTGGTGATTTTGCCTCTCCACCGCAGTGACATACTCAATAAGCCAGTTCAATACTTTGCCTTTCCGCTTCATGAAGTACACATAGAGTTTTTTGCTTTAGTCAACTATGAAGGTGATAAAGTAATGCTTATGACTCTTTTATGCCATTTTGAACGGTCTACACACGTTGTTGTCCACGAATTCAAGCAGGTATGAGACACGATTCATGTCCTTGTTGAATGGTTTACATCGCGCCTAAAGTAAAAGGCTCCTACCTTTGGTGCATTGCTGCTGTTGGCTCTAGCGGATGTGGAGGCACCCTAAAGGATGCGTAGCTCTCACTGATACATGCTACCAGTGTTTGGGGAAGCCAATGGACACCAATGGTGAAGAGTGTGGAGGACAAGGATCACAGATGGGAGTGGGCAGAACACGTCGCATTCAGTAGATCTGAATTGAAACACGTTCTTGTTACTTAACATAGTGAGATTAAATCAGATCCTTATATCATGAGATCTAAGCTTTCCAACTCATCCAAGAACGCCCAAAACGGAGTAGTAGAGCCCTTGCTATGGTCGTCAAAGCAACCCTTGGTGGAGCCGCCCACCTTGCCTTGCATGTTAGGCAACGGAAGGCGCGTCGACGATGACCCGTCGAAGCGCCTTTCCTCGCCCAGAAGTCAAGGAGAAGTTCACCCTGGTCAAGGAGTTCCTTATGGTTACCTCATTCAGGCCCCTGGTGCATTTGGAGCTCATTAGGAACAAACTCGGATCACTGGCGGTGTATTATCCTGCCACCCCTGGCGGGTACCAGATTCCACCCGCCCAACACCCAATTTCCGGGCTAGGCTAACTCTCTGAATACTCACTCAAATTGAGCAATTCAAAGCTCGATCCTGCATGGAAAATCCAAGGAATCCAAATCTAAAGTCAGACCAGGTTTTCCAGCACTCCTCAGTGGTCTAACCAGGGAGTAAGATCAACGGCACTCATGGAAAGGTTCACACCTTGTCAACAATCTCCCCCTTGCACCGCAGCCTTGATGCCCTGTCCTTGGAACCTGTAGCATTTCAAACCTCACAGAGCAGACCAAGCTCCATGCAGTTGGCTTCGTGCCTGTCCTTGGGCTGTGCCTTGGTCATGGCATTGGCGAGCATTCGCTTAGTGCCACAATGCACACTAGTCGCATCTCCCTTCGCCACCAAGTCACGTGCGCAGTGATGCAGGATCTCGATGTGTTTGGTCCTCCTATGCAGCAATGGGTTCTGCGTGAGGCTGATGGCACTCATGTTGTCAACGTTGAGTACCGTTGGCTTCCTTTGCGGCACGCTGATCTCCTCTAGCAGCCGCCGTAGCCACACCACCTCCTTTGCGGCTTCCGCGAGTGCGATGTACTCTGCTTCGATGCTCGACAATGCCACGCAGTCCTGCTTCCTGCTTGCCCATGAAACATGCTGCCGACCAACTCGAGGGAGTCGGCACGTGCTCCCCCTCCAAACACAAGTCGCGACTGTTTTGTCCCCTTGAGATAGTGGAGGATCCACTTCACCGCTTGCCAATGCAGCGGCCCGGGGTCAACAACGTAGCGGCTCACTTGGCCCTCCATGAACGCCAGGTCGGGCCGCGTTGCCACCATGGCATACATGATGCTCCCCATAGCGGATTGGTATGGCACACCTGCCATCTCCTCCTTCTCGTCAGTGCTCAGCCCCATGCTTGAGCTCAGCTCACATGTGGTTGTCATGGATGAACCGATGGGATTGCACTCCTCCATGTTGTAGCGACAAAGCACCTCTTGCACATACTTTGCTTGCCCCATCTCCAGCATGCGTTCCTTGCGGTCCCTCTTGATGGCGACGCCGAGGTAGTACTCGAGCTCACCCATGTCAATCATTTTGAACCGACCGCCCAGCTGCCGCTTCAGGTTCACCAACTCCTCCAAATCTGATGACACGAGGATGAGGTCATCCACATAAAGGACCATGATTTGATGCAACCCCGGCTGCTTCCACACGTACACGCTCTGATTCGCTTCGCAGCGCTTGAAGCCAAGCTCGACCATGAAGCCGTCCATTTTCAGGTACCACATGAGTGGCGCTTGCTTCAGCCCGTAGAGCACCTTGCGAAGCCGGCACACCTTCCCCGGCGGCGCGTCCACCCCCTCCGGCACCTCCATGAGGACCTCCTTGTCCACGTCGCCATTAAGGAATGCAGTTTTCACGTCCATTTCGTGCACTTCGTAGTCGCGCGCCGCCGCCACCGAGAGGATGGAGGGGATGGAGGCAAACTTCACCACCGGTGCGAAGGTTTCTTCGCAGTGTTCACCCTTTTGTTGGGCGTACCCCTTCACCACCAGCCGCGCCTTGTACCGCTCTACCTTCCCCTCCTTGGTGAGCTTCTTGAAGATCCACTTGGAGTCGATGATTTTCGCGCCCTCCGGCCTGTTGATCAGCTGCCAAGTGCCGTTCTCTTCATGGGAGGCGAGCTCAGATTTAATAGCTCCCTCCCACTCAGCCCCATCCTTCCACTGCAACTCCTCCTTGACGGTCTCGGGCTCCTCTTGTGCAAAGAACGCTTGAGAAAACCTGGTCCAGATGCCTTTTGCAACATCGTACCTCTTTGCCATCCTCCTTGCACGTCCGCTTCTTCGGGGCTGCTGCTATTGAGGCTGCTGCTGCTGTTGCCGCTACTGCTGCTGCTGCTACTGTCCTCTTGCGGTGCCACTTGCACAGCTGGCCTGCTCCCCCTCTCTCGGGGACCATGGAGATGCAGGCTCAGTCCCCGCCTCTTTGTTCAGCTCCACTGCTGCCGGCGCTTCGGACTCATTGTCCGACTTGGCTGAATGCAAATCAGCTGCTCCCCCATCCCCCGGATGGTTCTTGCCGGTTGGAGCTCCTCGGATGTCACCCTCTTTTGCGTCCTCCGGCGTCTCCCCCTTGAGGAGTGGCAGCCACTCCCTCCGCTTGGAGAGACCCACGTCCTTGTCCATCCAACGGCTGTCCTCGTCGAACGTGACATTGTGACTCTTCACGACCTGCTGCCTCCGTGGGTCGAAGAGCCGGTACGCCTTGCTCCCGCTCTCGTACCCGACGAAGATGCACCGGCGAGTCCGGGGGTCCAGCTTGCCCCGCCCCTCGCATGCCTGCAGAACAGCATGTGCAACACAACGAAACATGCAAAGGTGTGCCACAATTAGACTCCTCCCGCTCCACGCTTCTTGTGGCGTCTTCCACACCTTGGACTCCACGTCGTTTTGCGGCTTCGTCAGCATCATGTTCATGATGTACGTCGCTTCCTGTGTTGCCTCACCCCAGTACCGCTACGCGAGGCCGGCATCACTCGACATGGACCAGACCATGTTGAGGATGGTGCGGTTTGCCCTCTCAGCGACGCCATTTTGCTGCGGTTAGTGTGGCATAGTTTTCTGCCATGCGATTCCCTTGGTCTTCATCCATGCCGAGCAGCCCTTGTACTCGCCGCCGTTGTCGCTCCGAAACGCCTTCAACTTCAACCCTGTTTGCCGCTCCACTGCCGCCACAAACTCTTGCATACATGTCAGGACATGACTCTTCCTCTTGATGATGTAGAGGTAGATCTTGAGGCTGTGATCGTCAATGAAGGTCACGAAGTAGCGAGCACCCCGATGGAGCTCTCAAATGGTCCACACACGTCATTGTGGACCACCTTCAGCTTCGCCCATGCACGCGTCCCTTTGGCATCAAACGGCTGCGGTGTCGCCTTGCCGACCATGCACGACTCACACACGGCATTCTCGGCTGCGTCGAGGCTCTTGACCTCAAGACCCCGCACGACTTCCTTCTTCGCCATGTCCCTCACAGTTCATGGAGCGATGTGACATAGGCGGCGGTGCCATAGGTCCAGGTTTCCTTCATCCTTCATCACGAGGTTGACGGCGTCGGTCCTTGCCGCATCAGCAAGAACCTTGGTACGAAGAAGGTACAGGTCCTCCTCCCTCTTGCCACGTGCAATCACCTCACCATCCCCCTCCTTCCGGATGATGGCCTCTCTCATGTTGAAGAGTACCTCAAGCCCCTTCTCGGTAAGGCGGCTCACTGACAGCATGTTTGTCCCAAAGTTGGGCATGTGGAGCACGTTGTACATGGTACACGGAACGACTTTCCCGTTCATCACCGACTCGATGCGAACATTACCTTCGCCCGCAGCCAACTCCGTTTTGTCGTTGGCCACTTTCATGTGCCGCTCGGTGGCACCGTAGGTGACGAATGCCGCCCGTTTGCATTGTGTGTGGCGGCCTGATCCGGAGTTGATCACTGTGAGATCCGGATCTGTCAAGTCGGTAGACTCCCTGGCCATCATGGCTTGGGTGTTCTTCTTCCCGCCTTTCCCGTGCTGGTCCGACTTCTTGTTGGGGCAGTTGCGTGCGTAGTGGCCCTGTTTGCCATAGTTGTAGCTCTCTCCCTTGATGTCACCTCTCTTGGTGCCCTGCTTGGCACCCTTCCCCCTCTTGCCTCCCCCTCCACCTTGAGTACAGATGGAATAGTCGGAACTTGACGTTCCCCGGCTCTCTCTCCCACCACGCCGCATCCATTCATTACGGACATACTCAGCCACCTTTGGGTACTTCAGCTCATTAGCGGACCAACCACCCACGACGGTGATCATGTGACTCCAATTGTTTGGTAAGGCCAGGAGGAGGATCATGGCTTGCAATTGAGTGTCGACCTTCCATCCGGTGGCTACGTACTCGGTAGTGAGGGACTCGATCTGCTGCAGGATCTCCATGATGTCGTCGCCTTTGTTGGCTCGGAGGATGACGATCCTCTTGAAGACAAAGAGCTAGTTAGCAAGATTGGTATACTGATAGATTGTGCAAAGCTTCTTCCAAGCCTCCGTGGCCTTCGTGCATCCTTGAATTAGTGCGCGTTGGAGCGGTGCAAGCGCTAGCACAAGAAAAGCCAACACCTTCTTGTTGCGCTTCTTGTACTTGTCCACTTCATCCGGCGTCTCGGTATCCGGAGGGGTGGTCTCTTTATTGTTGACCAGATCAAGCAAGCCCTTACCATCGAGGTAGACCTCAAATTGCCACCTCCACACAAGGAAGCCGTTCCCATCAAACTTGGAGACGGCGCCGATGCTCTCTTGCTTGGTCGTTGCCATGGCGCGCGACGGTAACGTGAAAGTTGAGGAGCCAGGGTCCTTCTAGGCACGTGGGTCCATAACCTTTTGTTGGCTCTAGTGGATGTGGGGGCACCCTCAAGGATGACTAGCTCTCACTGATGCACGCTACCAGTGTTTGGGGCAGCCACTGGACACCAATGGTGAATAGTGTGGAGCACAAGGATCACGGATGGGAGTGGGAAGAACACTTTGCATTAAGTAGATCTGAATCGAAACACCTTTTTCTACTTAGCATAGTGAGATTACATCAGATCCTTATAGCCTGTGATATAAGATTTCCAACGCATCCAAGCACGCCCAAAACGGAGCAGTAGAGCCCCTGCTACGGCCGTCAAGGTAACCCTTGGTGGAGCTGCCCACCCTGCCTTGCACATTAGGCAACAGGAGATGCTTCGATGATGACCCGTTGAAGTGTCTTTCCTCGCCCAGAAGTCAAGGAGAAGTTCACCCTAATCAAGGAGGTCCTTATGGTTACCTCATTCATGCCCCTGGTGCATTTGGAGCTCATTACGAATGAACTCGGATCACTGGCGGTGGATTATCCCGCCACCCATGGCGGGTACCAGATTGCACCCGCCCAACACCGAGTTTTCCTGCTAGGCTTACTTTCTGAATACTCACTCAAATTGAGCAATTCAAAGTTCGATCCTGCATGGAAAAATCTAAGAAATCCAAATCTAAAGTCAGACCCCCTGGTTTGACCACTCCTCAGTGGTTGAACTAGGGAGTACGATTAACGACACTCATGGCAAGGGGCACACCTAGCCATCAGCTGCATCTGTTGCCTCTTCCACACCGTTAATGACGAAGCTGTGTACCAGTTCACACAATGCTATCTACTTCACAACTGCGGGTGAGGAATGCCTCTGTTGTTGGTGTCATAGCTCCGGATCAGATCCCTCTCATTTGGCCAGGTTGATAATGCCCTCCGAGTTTGTTGAATCTGTCACCGCGGGGATCACCTTGGTCTCCAAAATGTAGAGGCCTCCCTCGCGCTTGGCTTCCAACTGGTTCTGTCACCCCCTTCCTTCCGCATGACCCGCCCCTTTCTCCTGAAGAGCACCTCGTACCCCTTATCCATCAAGAGGATACCACATAGAATGTCAGCCGAGCAAGGTACGTGCTGTACATTCTTGATGAAGCACAACACTCGTTTTCCACCAACCACCACCTCCACGTCCTCATCTCCTTGGCCAACCGGTGGTTCGATCTTGTCGTTTGCAACCACTATGGACTTGCTGGACTTGATGCAGGTAATGAGCCCACCATTCTCAACTTGGGTGTGCTCCTCTGCTTTGGAGTCAAGGCATCATCAGTTAGCCTTCTTGAGGTAGTAGTTCTAAGTATCAATGAGAAGCGTCTTTTTGCCTTTGGCATCCTTGCCGCCGGCCTTTGGCTCCTCCGTGCACTCACTTGCCCAGTGGCCCTCCTTGCGGGAGTTACGGCACGTACCCTTCTTAGCACCCTTCTTGCTGCCGCCATGTCCGCCACCTCCCTTGTCCCCACTTCCGCCACCGTGCATTGAGGTGACAAGGACCAATGAGGAAGATGAGAACTCCCCACAGCTCCGCCGCTATGCCTCGTTGCGGATGTATTGTGCGACCATGTCATAGGTGAGCTTATCCTCTGTCCATCCTCCCAAAACGGTTATTAGAGGGCTCCAACTGTTGGGAAGGGCCATGGACAAGGCCATCACGTGCAACTACGTGTCGATCTTCTACCCCACATCATTGCATTGTGAGGCAAGCAACTCAATCTGCTACATGGCGGCGATGACATCATCTTCCTACTCGATTCTCATTGTGAGGATTCACTTGATTACAAAGATTTTGTTCACAAGCAACTTGGATTGATGGATGGCATAGATTTATTGCCAAGCTTTGACATGCAGCCCTGGAATTAGCTCCACAATGATTCGGCTGTATCGGACACCAACATCATGAGTGCCTCCATGTTCTTTGTTGCAAAGATCTCCTTCTGGGCTCTGTCGTTATCACTTTGTCAAGGACTTCCGTTTCCTTCATGACCTCCACCATCCCCTTATGTACGAGGTGGATCTCAAAGTGTCACCTCCATAGCCCAAAGCCAGGGTCGTCTCCATACTTCTGGATGGGATGCGTCTCCTCATGCGAAATTGCGCAGTCTCCCACTCCGGGTTGTCAGAGTTTGACGGTGACGTTGTCCGTGACAACAATCCCGTATGCTGTGAAAACTGTGAACGATGTGAAGACTGGTCAGGGATGTAGGCCCCGTCTTTAGAACCTGTCTTTAGAAACTGTGTGTGATTTGCAAAGAGGCCTGATGAGTCCTCTTATTTTGTGTCTGTATTTTATATGAATTATGTGTGTATTTTGTATGAAAGTGCGAGCTGTCTGGCCGGCTCACGATATGTATGTGGTGTTTGGACAGAACTGTGGGACAGTCAATTTTGGGAAGAGAAAACGACATTTTGCGTTAGTTATTGGACATGGACATGGAATGACGAGTTATAGTGCTTCTGTCATGTTTTCCAACGTACAAAATCGCACGCGATTCGGTTGACTGTAACTCTCGCTACATCAGCCGAGCTGCGGCACACCAGTCCGGCCGCTCAGTTAGCGGCACACGTGATGCCCGCCCGTAGAGGCACCCTTGTACATCAAGGACTTATCAAAATGAATTTCCGGGGACGCAGATGTCCCTATACATAGTGGCGGTGCTCCTTGTGTTCTTAAGGTGATTTTTTATGAGTTTATCATGGACTTTGGTGATGGGGACTGACGCCATTCGAAACCTGCCCGCGAACGTGCAGTCAGAATTTTGACTGTCCATGAGTAACCAATTGTATTACTGAGTTTCCGACTTTGAGCCAAGACTGGGGGACTCCAGCCAAGTCCCCCAGTAACAACCTGTACTACTGGCTCCGGTGGATCTTATCCACCGGATGACTCGGCAGTCTTCCGGTGGATGTTCCACCAGTTGTACCTTTGTTACTCACTTTGGTGGATTTCCCACCACAAGTCGAATCGTGGATAACTCTTCAAGCCGCCACACACATCCCAACTTTATAAGCTCATATCTCCCTTGTTACTTGTCTGAATCTGGTGATTCAAGTTGCATCGGATTCAACAACTTGTGAAATCTCAGGAACTATGATCCAATCTTGATTTGGAGCTGTATCCAGGAAACTGGACTAAAACTTAACATTTTTCCTCTCTCTGGTGGTTTGTCGAGGCCTCCCGCCGTCGCACCCGAACATGCTAAGGGACAAAATACAGTAGTGTGGAATTGTATGCCACCTTTGAACCTGCTGGAAAGTACACTACAAAGGCGTTGTTTAGTCAAGTGGCTCAACATGACCAAGAGCTTCACTAGATGGACATGAACAACACATTTTCACATGAAAAGCTTAAGGTAAACATTTATTTGGTTCTATATCTAGGGTTTGAAGATATTACTGACCGAATATGGATCCTGGAGATGGCCTTGTACAACCTAAAGCAATCTCCTCGCTGCTGGAACCTTGATATCTCCACTACATTGGAGTAAGGAGGGTATCATTGTAGCCCTCTCGACCTAGCTCTATTTGCGAGTGCTCAATATACACCAGTGCTATCCTGGTCTATGTGGACAATGTCAAAGCTGCTTGTTTAGACCCTCAGTTTATCTAGGGTATGGATGATCTCTTCCAGTATGGTTACAAAATAAGTTATCTTGACCTAGCCCTTGTCGTTTTGGGTATGGAGAAGGAGTGTGATTGCCAACGTTGTGTGAAAGGCTGGTTATGCCATGACGTTGGGGGAGATTTTTTTAAAAAATTTGGCCACAGTCCCCTTTGCATCCAGGCTCATAGCACCCAATCGATAAGAGGATTCTTACTTCAGTAGACCCTGCTCATGTGGGGGAGCCTGCCGATGTTCTGACTTTCCTTCGAGTCTTTGGCTCCCTCATGTTCCTTGAAACCATGACTTTCACAGATGTTTCATCTGCTCTGAACATCTTGTCAAGGTTCTCATAGCATCCGTATCAACTCCATCTAGAGGCTACGCTCCATGTTGTTTGGTATGTCATGTCGATCCCGCTTCTGAGATTTTGCTTGTGTACACGGCGGCCGTCGTTGGTTGTTGATGGATACACTGATAGTGATGAGGCCTAGAATTTAAGTGCGAGTAGCTACTCAGGCTATATCTCCCTTGATGGAGACATTGCAATCTTGTGGAGGCGTGGAAAGAAGGATAACATAGCACAAAGTTTGACTGAGATGGAGTGTGTCATGTTGGGGCAGGCATTTCCAAAAGCATCTGGCTGTCTCATCTCAGCATCCACTTTGGTAACCCATCCGCTACATCACCATCAGCTACCAGAGTGAAAGCACACATTGCATCACCGAGCATGATGTCATGTGTGACACGCGCACAAATGACATCGAAATTGAGGATCATTCTTATGGTAGTGAAATGAAAATAGTGATTTTGGTGTCGGTGTTGACACACAGCAAGAGCACAGGGACTTTCTCACAATGCTCGATGTTGTTGTAGGTTCAAGTTTGTTGTGCATAGTACTGGGCTCCTTGCACACAATTCTACTAAGTTTGGGGATGAGGCCGTTGACGATAGAGAGAATAGCAGGAAGCTGTCTAGGGGCGGCCTTACCAAGGTCGCGCAGCAGTTGCAAAGTGCGAGCCCAGTATGCGTCGGCAGTCTCGTCAGCATGCATGAAGAGCGTGTTGAACTGGACAGTGAGCACGCTCTGAGCAGCATGGCCCGTCACTGTCATACGTCGCTTGATCAGTGCGTAGGCACAAACCGGGTCAGCAGGGGTGCGACGCACAGTGCCCGCATTGTAGGACCCGATCTCGTCTGTGAGGTCATCGGGCCCGCCACGAATGAGGGCAAGGACAGCACGGGCAGACTCAGACTCAACAGGCACGAAAGGCGGGTTAGCACAGGGGTTGGGCTCATGGTAGTATTCCCAGAGCTTCTCCCTCTGCGCCTAGGCACTGAATCGAACCTCCCAGGAATGGAAGGCAAGGTTATAGATGAAGTGAGGTGGGTTTGAGTCGAAGTCAGGCTTGCGCTGCACTGGTGGGGCAAGTGCTTTGGCTGCGGCTGCGCCAGCAGCAACGGCAACTGCAAGAGGATCAGAAGAGGATGAGCCAGTGGTGGCGGATGCGGAAGCGGGTGAAGTGGAGAATGCTGTAGCAATGCCAGCAGACGGTGTGCTACGCAAGGTGGGTTTGAGGCGGTTAAGGACCAAATCAGCAATGTGATCTGCAAAGGTTTCTTGGTCAACCTGCTCAGCACGCAGTTCTTCCTCAATAGCACGCTGTGCAGTGAGCGCAGCCTGGAGAGCAGTGCGCTCACGCTGCAACTCAGCCTATAAGGCCGCGTATTGGTCGTCGTCAACTGGCATGCTGCCAGCGACGCTACTCTGCCGAGGGAAGAAAATTTCTGTGGATTTTCCCCAGCTCTAGTGGGTGTGGGAAACATGTGATAGGTGTGTTGGTAGTCCGCTGCAAGGCAACAACCGGTGTGTGAAGAGTCCTGTGGTCACGCGGTGGCGCCGTTGCTGGTTCGTTCAGTGCCGTCGGAGAGTCGTCGGTGGCAGACTGACAGTGGGTTGCGTAGTCCCGAGCGTCTGCCCACTTGTAGTAATCAGCGGGGTCGAACTCCTCGCCAGGGTGGTAGCCCGGGCTGCTGCGACGCACCCTCGACCACACCTCCCTCTCCGCCCGCTCCTCATAGTACGCGAGCTCTTCGTCGATGCGGGCACGCTCACGTGAAGCCGTGGGAGACGTGGGGGTTGGCTCGGCTTCATGAGGAGACGCTAGTGCGCCGATCACTTGACTGCCTGGAGGGCAGCCTGAGGTGCTAGGGGGTGCACGAGGATGAGCTTCGGTTGTTGTAGTTGACGTGGCTGCAGTAGATGTGTTGGCCGCAACACGGCCGGCGGAGCAGATGGGGACGGCAGTGGAGATGTGCCAGTCCCACGCACAAGAGCTACGCACCACGTTAAACACGGGTGCAGAGTGCGCTATTGCGAGGAGTGCACGGACGGCCGATGGAAGACAGGTCCGGCGGTAGGTGCTACCACGTGGTGGCACCTATGTGCGTGCAGGAGCCAAAACTCGGCGGGGTGCGTGAGAGCCGCAGCAGAGCTGTGCCAGTCCACGCACGAGAGCAGCACCCCCCCATGAGCCACGGGAGCTGAGTATGTTGTTGTGGAGAATGTGCACGTGTAGTTGCCGCAGGACAGAACCTGCTGGTGCGAGGAGTGCACGAGCAGCCGGTGGAGGGCAGATGCGGCGGTCGGTGCCACCATGTGGCGGCACCTGTCTGCGTGCTGGAGCCAAAACTCGGCAGGGTGCGTGGGTACGGCAGTGAAGCTGCACCAGTTCACGCACGAGAGCAGCGCCACTCGTGAGCCACGGGAGCTAAGTATGCTACTGTTGGTGAAGTTACGTGGCAGCACCAACGCGCGTGCGGAGGCCGAAGCTCGGCGGGGTGCGAGGAGTCGGCAGCGAGAATGTGCAGGTCCTTTGCACGAGAGGAACGCACCACACACCACGTGGGTGCAATGACTGCGGCTGCGGGGTGCAATGGCTGATGCTGTGGCCCCTACCCGTCATAGTCGCAAGTGTGTTGCTTGCGCGGGATCACCCGCCACACTAACGTGGCCCGAAGTCGTCTCAGGACAGTTGCGAGAAGGAGGGGGTCCTCCTAGCTCTGATACCAGTAGGTAGCGGTAGCTGCTAAGTAAGCACACAAGCAAGCAAGCGAGTGTGCGATGGGGCGACACCATGGATCGGAGCAAGCTCACTTTAACACACTAGGGGATAAGCGAAAGACAAGTGTGTAAGTAACAAGTGAGCGAGGTGGTAAGTACCAGTTGACCGGGCCACCCACGCGAGACATTCGACGTGGGGCCCGGACGCCACACAAGGATTGAACCTGACCCTGGAGCGAGCGAGCTCCAGGCGATTTCTCACACGCCGGTACAACCGGACGTGTAGTCCCGAGGGATGAGCAACCTGGTTCACCACTCTAGGAGCATGCAAGTGTGTGACAATTCAACCAAATCACAGGCATGCAATCCTACCAAATGTATTCTCCATTTTGGCTTGCAGAGTTATCACTAAACAAAGGCTTGTGACGAGGTTGGTGCTGTGTCCACCAATTGGCAGCTTGATGGCGGCACCACCACTGTGTGCCTCATGATGTGTCACAGTTTTGCACCAGAGAGCCTCAGTCCAGCTTAATCACTTGCGGTGATGATGTGGGTGTGTGAGAGGAGACAAGAGGGCACTTGCTTGTGTTACAACCATAACCAACACATGTAACACGACTGAGACAATGAAATGCGACCTCACAACACGGAATCACACGCTGCACACTTGAGGAGAGCCTCCCGCGACGACTGCGATTGGACGGACGCCCGCAAAGTTGCTCATTTGACGACTCGAACATCGTTGTTGGACTTTCCAAGGCAAGACGCGAGAACATTGAGTACAAGGATATGAACAATGGGCGAAGGTTGATGTTCCACTTTTTTTACTTTTTTTTTTCCCCTTAAAAGGGGATGGGAGACCAGACAAAGAATTACAAACGACCCTTTTTGGGTGAATGTTAGTACCATTAAGTTCCTTTCTAGAATTTGAGTGAAAGTTGATGTCAATCCGGTACAAGGCACAAGAGGTCCACATGGTCCCATCCCGCAATTCTGGTATCAAGATCAGGCTCGGCATCAACGAACCGTGATGTCTATGTTGTTCCCCATAATAGTCTCCAGTTTGACTAAGAAATTCTCTGCATAATCTACCAAGTTCTGAGGGTGGAAGACTGGCCGACAAGTTCCTCACAATTGGTCATACAAGAAGAGTTTGAAGTCCCACACACACACACACACATCAGCATGGCATGCTGCGTCAACCTTGCGCCTCACGTAGGTGTTGCACATTGCAGCTTCCTACGAACCATTCGGCATTGCGTCAGCAGTCGTAACCCCCCATCAGCCTTCGCACGGACGCCGCATTCATATGGAAGAAGTTTCGTGTGAAGCGCTCAGCACAGCCAACACGTTGCATTGAGCTCGCGGCAGTTCAGAGTGGCAGATGCAACGGCACGTTTCGCCACCGACGCGTCGCAAGGGCCAGAGCAACGGCGCGAGCAATTGGCGCGCCCTCTCTGCCCCACAGCAGTGCGGAGCATGGCTGTTTCCCCAGCAAGGGCTCCCCTCCTTTTCTTCGGAGACGGAAAGAGCCGTCGTAGAACTTATGAGCCCAACCGCAGCTTGAGTGCTTCTGCAGTTCATTGCGGTTGTTCTTGTTGCAGACAGACGATGGCGATTTCCCAGATAGAAGATGGCGGGGCAAGCATGCCGCAGCCATGGGTGGGTCACTGCTCACTGCTCACTACAACTCACTGGTCGTCGGCTCGTGAGCAGAGGCGCACCGCATGGCCTTCCACCTCGATAATGCCTTTTGCTTTCATCCGCGACAACTGCACAGACAAGAAAGGTCATGAGTGCAGTAGGAGACAGAAAAAACTAAGACGCTTTTTATCACGAGTTTTTCATTTTTCATTCGCGACGGCTGCACACATGAGAGAGCGCGTGCGTGCGGAAAGCGTTTGCACTCCACACAAGTCTGAGAGTGTGAAGAAGGAAGAGGGAGGAGGGCAGAGGATGAGCAGGCTGGACGACGTGGCGTTCAGCCCTGCGTACCGTTCACAAAACCGGAGCGTGTGCAAGACAGCACAACATTCCAACGGGAAAACAAGAAACG
>SZWC01007644.1:6813-27697 GCA_023375785.1 Penium margaritaceum | reverse complement strand
ATGCGTAAAATCATCACCAACAGTAACCTTGCTCCCGATGACGTCTGCTTCTAGTGAAATGGCCTCAGGAGTGACATCAGGCAAGACATCTTGATGTTTGGAATCTAGGACGACCTTTCACCAATGATTGCAGCAGCCAATTGCATTGACAGTGCCAAAAACAATGCCCGGATACAGGAATCCAAATGCTGGCAATGCTAAGGCCACAATCCATATCGTGGCAGATGGATTTCATAATCAACAAAACCTTGTCTCTGATGGACATTGACACTCTCAATCAGTGCAAACACCAGCTGTGCTGGACTTGAAAAAATCCCGGGCACATCTGGTGCGACTGTCAGAAATGGAAACAACGTGCCAAAAAAGGAGGTAAGTCACAGCGCAAAATGAGGAGTCACAAAACGACAAAGGGCAGGAGCAGATGGGAAATCTCCTGCTCGGTGAGAAAACTCTGTGCCAACATACCGTCCATCTGAGCGGCTCACTGAGCCGTAGACCGGGGTTCTTAAATCGCAAAGTTCAAGGAAAGGCACGAGGAAAAACAACCAGTGACACGGCTACGAGTACACTTGAGAGCTTATCAAAGGTACAGTCATTACTTGATGGAGGAGCTTATCAAAGTTTCATAAGCAACAACATATGTCAGAAACTGGGTTCACAACCTGAACATGGGTGTTTGAAGGTAGGAATGCTGACAGGAAAATATAGATCCATTGACTTTGCGGACCTCTCCAACTGCAAATCAGAGATCTACATGATGTAACAATATGGAGAAATTTCCCAATGAACGACCACAAAATCATCTGCAGAAAAGCTTTCCTATATCAAAACAATCCAGAGGTAGCCTGGTGCAGCGGAGCAGTTTACGTCAGCATTAACGGTTGAAAAAGACACTTGCCTTTGATCGACCGGCCCACAATGCAATGGCAGTTACAAGAAGCTACAGAGGTGGAAGCAACAGGGAAGCTGCAGCAGTCACCGAATGCTAACTGATATCATTGGACATGGCTGAAAGATACTTGCAATGTGGAGCACAAGCGTGGCTTCTCCCCATAGAAACAAGAATAATAAATCATGGCGACAAACGCAACCACATGAGCCACTACACATAATAATCTTATGGCTATTCCAGAGGGGTTTGCATCTCTCGTCAAGGAGTTTGAAGGAGTTTTCTTGAAGAACTACCTTTAGAGCTACCTCCATAACAAAGCATTTATCACCACATAGAGCTGGAACTAGACAGCAAACTGGCGGTCAAGGGGACCTATGGGATGAGCAACCACAAGCTAACCAAACTGAAGAAGCAGCTGAATGAGATACCCAGTCAGGGGTTCATCAGGCCATCCACATCACCCTATGTAGCACCTGAACTTCATGGGATAAAGGTAACAGGTGAGATGCGGATGTGTGTGAATTGTAGAGCGTTGAACGACATCATCATTTGAAACTGGTACCCCCTTCCGCGAGCGAACAAACCTTTTTGCCAAATTATCTGGGAAAGAATTTTCACCGAAGTTTTCCTACATAGCGGTTATCATCAGATCCATGTTTTTAATGAAGACATTGAGAAGAAAGTATTCTGCAGCATGTACGAGCACTTTGATTTAATGATTACGTCTAAAGCTGCACACGGATCCTGGGCTTTGCGGTACCCTACCCATGAATCCGGATCCAGATCCGGATTCACAGTTCCGGATCCAGGATTGTGGATCTGGCTTGTATCTGCGGATCCTGACCCAGATCCTAGGGTAGAGGGAGGGGGGGTTGGGGTAAGAAAACCTGACTAGACCTCCCGCTCAAATCAAATGCATAGCACACTCATTTGCGCATTTTAAAAATCGAACAGCTCAACATGCGCGCCATATCTTGGAACGACAAACTATTTTGCGACATGTCCGCGTGGCTTGCACATGCATCATGCGTGTCAACCGCGTGAAACCTGTCAAGTCGCCAGCCTGGAGATGGCGCTTTGACAGTTCATTGGTCTCATATCTTCTTATGTGTTGACTGACCAACCACCTGTAGCCCCACAATGTCATCAGCACCATGGATGGCTGGATATGGTTTGGACAAAGGCAGCCGTCGATGGACATCGTTGCATCATTGGTGGTCCGCAAGAGCGCAACCCATCCGTCGTTGCACTGCCACGCCGTTTAGAAGCACAACACCTGGGTGTGTCTTCTTGTTTGACATCTAGCAGCTATGTTTCCTGTTACTAGCCATCATGGTTGAAGACGAAACCACCCGTCCCCTGATGAAGACGAGGTGCACGGCGAGGAAGACGATGAGGATGAAGACGAAGAGGAGGGCGTAGTCGGCGACAAGCGCAAACGACAGAGAGTGAACTCCCTCATCTGGGGGTCCTTGAAAAAAACTGGGTGTTGGTCCAACCGCGCGAGGCATGTGCTTGCACTACACAAAGGACCCAGCAAAAACAGTCAGCCTATCGGCCAAGAACGGCACCACCGGCGCTCTCTGGAAGCACATGCGCCTCATCCACCGAGACATGTGGCGGGAACTGAAAGCCCTTGTCGCTGCCAACAAGTTCCAGGAGGCAAGAACTGCAGTCGCGGATGCTGATGGCGGAGAAGTAGCAGCTCCTGAAGACAACCCAATTGCGCGTGGNACCTGGGTGTGTCTTCTTGTTTGACATCTAGCAGCTATGTTTCCTGTTACTAGCCATCATGGTTGAAGACGAAACCACCCGTCCCGCTGATGAAGACGAGGTGCACGGCGAGGAAGACGATGAGGATGAAGACGAAGAGGAGGGCGCCGTCGGCGACAAGCGCAAACGACAGAGAGTGAACTCCCTCATCTGGGGGTCCTTGAAAAAAACTGGGTGTCGTTCCAACTGCGCGAGGTATGTGCTTGCACTACACAAAGGACCCAGCAAAAACAGTCAGCCTATCGGCCAAGAACGGCACCACCGGCGCTCTCTGGAAGCACATGCGCCTCATCCACCGAGACATGTGGCGGGAACTGAAAGCCCTTGTCGCTGCCAACAAGTTCCAGGAGGCAAGAACTGCAGTCGCGGATGCTGATGGCGGAGAAGTAGCAGCTCCTGAAGACAACCCAATTGCGCGTGGTGTGGCGGGGGTCGGCTACATCTTCAACAAGAAGTTTTTTCACTGCATGTTGTGGAAGCATGCAGTGAAAAAAACACCATTTGTTTTTGTCCATGGAGAGCTTCTGGCTTGCCAAGGCATTTGCGCACGCCAACCCCAAAGTAGCTATTCCTGACCGCATGACCGTCGCCCGCTACATCCACGTCGGTGCTAAGGCGTTCCGTCAGCGCATCAAGAAGCAGCTGGCAGCAGTCAATATTGGCCATCTCCTTCATGAACGACGGCTGGAAAGCCTGCAACAATGTCAAGTACCTAGGAGCAATGGTGCACTGGATTGACACCGACTACAACGTGCGCGCCATCGCCCTCGCCTTCCCGGCCATCAAGGGTGGGGCTACAGCCGAAAAGCTCTTCTACAAGCTGAAAGCAGCACTGCAGCAGTGGGAGCTGTGGGACAGAGTTTTCTGTCTCACCATTGACAACGAGAGCACTAATAACTCCTCGTTGACAACCATATGGTCCCCAACAACAACTCCTTCGACAAGGCCGGGCACATCAGGTGCCTCGGCCATGTGATGAACCTTGCCGTGGAAGACTCGTTGAAGCAGCCACGTGTGATGGCCATCATTCAGTAAGTCAGGGCCATCGCGGTGTTTGTGACACGGACGCCACCACGTGAAGAGTCGTTGCAACAAGCCATTGAAGCAGCGGTGTCCAGGTGGAGGGACTGACGTACAAGTCCCTCCACCTGGACACCGATACAAGGTAGAACATCACTTTGGACATGTGTGAGCACGTGATTGCTGTGCAGTCTCTACTTGAGGAGTGGCTGGATCTGTATGGCAGGGATGGCACATACCTGAAGCCAACCTATGAGGACTGGGAGCTCATTGTGCTCGTCACTGTCATCCTGAAGCCCTACAAGGGCTTCACGAATGACATATCCGGGTCTTCCTATCCCACCCTCCCCCTTGTCATTCCCTTCTACTCCTCCCTCCTCGACAAGATGCAGAACTGGGTCGTGAAAGCCGTGGCAGCAGAGCGCAAGAGCAAGCGCCAAGGACAGGCTGGCCGTCTGGACTGCAAGGAACAGCTGTTGGTAGAGCTCAAGGAAGGCATGACATCCAGCATCGCCAAGCTGGACAAGTACACAAAGTCGTGCACTGACCGCCACGTGTTGGCAACCGCCCTCGACCCTCGGTTCCGCCTGCGTTTCTACGCAAACGTACATCCCAGGGTCGGCATTGCCACCCCAGCAGAGCTACACGTGAAGGTGGTGGAGATGCTGAGGCCGTACTACTTGCAGGTGGAGCTGTGCAGAGCTGCAAAGGAGGCTGCCACAGCCGTGGCTGCAACCGGCAGTACCAACGGTCTACAACAGCTCCAGCTTCAAAACCACACAGACTCTGCTGCTGTTGCATCCACAGCAGCTGCAGCATCAGGTGAAATACAATTATGTATAGTCATGTTTGAGACAACGGCACTGTTTGTCCCAAAGACTAACCTAAGTTCTGTTTTTACTGCAGTAGTGACAACATCCGCCACAGCCAGCATCCCGCAGCCACGTCGCAGCGCAAGGATTCAGTCTGAGCCGGACATCATGGAGGCCGCACTGGAAGATGCAGGCGCTGACATGTTTGCGGAGCTCAGCATAGTAACCACCTCACAGGCTGGGCCCTCCAGTTTGGAGGTGGAGGTGGACACCTGGGCAAAGGACGAGAAGAAGCCCCGCAAGTGCAAGATCCTCATGTACTTGCGCAAGTACAAGAAAAAGTACTCGACATTCCACCTCGAAGCACTGGACCTCCTAGCAGTTCCAGCCATGAGCATGCCCTCTGAAAGGCTTTTCTCTCTGGGCCGCCACATCATCACTGACTTTAGACAGTCTCTGGTAGACCTCACTGTTGAGAACCTCAAGCTGCTGAAGTCCTGGATCAACGATCCAACCCTGGTGAACTTCCCAGTAGCACCTAGCGGAGAGGTAGCACCAGAGTTGGTAGCAGAGGAGGCATGGGTGAGCGCACGTCGTCGTGGTGATCTAGCTCTTGAGGAAGAGCTGGAAGAAGAGGGTGAAGATGATGGTGCAGATGGGGGGAAGGTGAGGGTGCAGGTGACAGTGGGGGGGGAGGGACCTGAACATGCTTAGACTTGGACTCGGCATTAGTGCCATGATGACATCTTGAAGACACTTCACTGTCAAGTACCCAGTGATTGTGCGTCATTGAGATGATTTTTCCATGAATGTGTGTGTGAATATATTCCATGAAAATGTCTGTGTGAATGTATAACATGTGGATTAAAAAAACCGTGAAAGTCATGGTTGGTGAAAACAATCCATGCATGGTCCACAAATCTCCAGATCCAGATCCATTACCCCGGTTCCGGATCCAGGTGCAGGACCCGACGCACGGATCCGGATCCCTCTGAATCTCTGGGGAATGGAACCGTATGCAGCCTTTATTACATCGCTTGGACTCACAAATTTCCGTGAAACGTTTATGGTGGAAATGAACAAAGTGTTTTCGCACTACCATGTCAACTTTGTCGTTGTGTACCTTGAAAAAATCCTCGTCTACAGCCACACCCTGGAGGAGCGTAATGGACATCTCTAAAACGTTATTGAGAGTTTACAATGAAAGAGTCTCTACAAAACAATCTTGAAGTGTGACTTCATTTGCTGTTTGATCGAGTTTTTGGGCCACATCATTAGCGGCAGGCAGATCACCATGGACACAAAGAAAGTGGAGGCCACCATTCATTTGATGACATCAACCAATGTTCTGGAGTGTCCGGTTTTTAAGGGGATTCTGCAGCTACTACTATCGACTCGAAAAAGACTACACCCAGGTGTCAGTGCCTCTTTCTGATCTCCCTCGTAAAACTACTGAGTGGAGTTGTGGAAAAATTTTACTTCAAGACAATGGATGAATAGCCGGTTGTGTACATGTCGTAAAAACTGCATGGGCAGGAACTCAACTAGGCAGTGCGTGCAATGATTGCAGTGGCACGCGTGTTTAAGACGTGGCAGTGCTATCTGGAATGCCAACGATGCATCGCCCGCACCGACCTCCACGCACTCAAATATGAGCGATAGGATGGATGTACACTGATGAAATTGAGGAACAGATCCTGGGTGCTCTAACCATAGAACTTAAGTCAAAGGGTAGTGAGCACCAACTCATTGCTCTCTACATGCCACAGCAATATAGGATCGCAGATATATGGAATGCTGATGATGATGCATCGACTCTGCTGATGATGATGAGGTGATGCATTGAGCACACTGCTCACTGAGTCGGGACTGTCCTTTGGATTTTGGAAAGAGGCTGTGAAATACATCACATGGGTGTGGAATTGCATTCCACAAGGTCCATTTCCCCAGTGAGTCATCCCCAGGGAAAAATGGTTCAAGGAAAAAGCCGACCTCTAGCAAGCCAGGATGTAGGGCACAATGGCTTTTGTATGGTTTTCACAAACAAGAAGAGAAACAAAACTCTGTCCACACGGTTCGTGGTGTATGTTTGCTGGCGTCTCGCACTCTTCCACAGCTTGGCAGTTTGGGATCCTATGATTCACTGTTTCCTTAGCAAGCCTCATTTCTGGAGCACATGTTGTACAAGTAGTTTTGTGTGCTGCGTCGTGTGCCTTTTCTCTTCTTGCCAGAGCACTACCCCTAGTACGTGATTGTGCCTGTGTTTGTCCCATCTCATGCATCTGAGCCTGGTCATAGGGTCCATGCAGTGCGAGATGGTGTCAATGCCACCCCAGTTCCGGCAGACCTGCTTTCATCTGCAGATTTGGGGAGCACAAGTTGGAATTTTCAACAGTCACCTCCAGGCCTACAACCTCACATTCCTTCTTCCAACTCACAAACTTCTCAACTACCACCACCTGAGACTGTACGGCAGTCATTGCACCATCTTCCACGTGTCTATTATAGACAGTTCTTTCATATCAACTGCACCACTGTTGGCGATCACAGCATGATAGAACCAATGACCCTCGCCAAGGCAAGGTTTCTGGATGCAATGGAATGGGAGAAAGCCATGATAGCTGAGTTGAATGCCCTGCTTGAGTACAATGTGTATGAGCTGGTTCCTCTTCCACCTGGCCAAAAGGCCATTAACTTCCAGTAAAGGGGTTTAATCAGATACCATGGCAGGAATTCATAGACACCTATGAACCGGTTTGGAAGTATCGGACAAGCCGTGCTCCGTTGGAACTAGCTGCACATGAGGACCAGGGCATCCACCAAATGGATTTGATAAGTTCCTCCTTAAAAGGGCCTTTGGAAGAAGAGCTGTATGTGAAACAACCTGAGGTTTTTGAGGACGGAGAAGACCAAACATGAATGCTGGTGAAAGCCCTGTATGGATTAAAACAGGCTCCTAGGTGCTGAAACAGGGAGTTATGGTGCACCTTGTAGGTTGGTGGTTTTCCGCAGGGTCTTTTTTTTTCCTCGTTTTTCCTGCGATGGGAGAATGATATTCCCATTTCTCTGTCGGTCTACGTGGAAGACCTTATCATTCTCTTCCTCATCCGCACTCATTGAACACACCAAGGCAATGCTCACGCCGCACTACAACATGGCAGATCTGGGCAAGGCCCACAGTTTACTGGGATGATAATCACAAGCGATTGTGCATCAAAATCTCTACCCCTGCATCAAGGACGGTTTATTACCCATCTCACTGCACAGTTTCAACACACAGTGCATCATCTACTACAACAGCAGTTTCCCATGAGTCCAGGCATCTGTGAACACCTGTTGGATGCACTGACCACAACCTACGGCCATGACACCAATCCCACATTGTACAAAAATTACTAGTACCTTTTTGTATCTTACCACCACGACACGTCAGGACATAGCATGTGCAGTGACTGGTATGGCCCAATTCATTTAGCAACAATGCAGCTCACATCACAAGGCATGTCTTAAGCTGCTGCCCTTTGTTCTGGACACATCCACACTTGGTTTGGTCATTGCTCTCTCTGCAGGTCCACCATGGGATGGATTCAGTAACAGCAAAAATGCTCATGATCAAGCAGCTCGCAGCCATGGTGGCTATGTGTTATGTTTGTGGGAAACTGTTGTTTCATAGAGTAGTGAAAGGCAATCATGTTTCACACGTAGTTCTGCTGAGGCTGAGCACATGAAATTGAGAGCGGCAGTGTATAAGGGATCCGGCTTACACAACCGCTTGAGGAACTAGGCGTACATGTTTCTGCCAAACCATTACACAGTGAAAGCTCTGTCACACATTGCATTACAGCCAATGATGGTGTGCTTACATCCATGCACAAAACACATAAGCATAGAAGATTAGTTTTTGCGCGAGGAGGTGGAAGCGAGAACACTGCAGCTCTGTGCCATCAGTGGAGCCGTACAACAGGAAGTATTCTTAGCTAAGACTCTTTCATCCTCGTCTTTCCTTTCCCAACTTGAACAACTGGGCTGTATCTCCGCCACAATAATGTCCAAGGGGTCTTGTTAATCAATCAGTGCATGTACTCTTCCTTTGCATGGTGGCTGTTGATGTGCAGGGCATGCCGGGTTAATGACTGGAGGCGTCAAACCGTGATTGTACCTCTGCATTCACGGAGTTGAGCACCTTATGTATTATCATCTCCCTCCTGATGGTGTAACCCATCTCCATCATCAGAATTCCATGTCACAATCAACTCTTGCTCATTGTCGATTGGAAAACCTCCTTTTCACACTCTCGTGTTGGCATAGCTTGGCACTGGAGTTTCGGAAACCTAGGCAAGATTCTGAAGTTTGAGTTTTGATAGACTCAACTAGGTCACTCAATAAGTAGCATAGTTTAGGGCATTGAAGTGTCACAAGTCCTTGAACACTGGGAAGAATTACCCTCGTATGTAGGATGGTGCCGGCGAGTCTTGCTCGCAAGCAGATGAGTGATGCTTGACTAGTGAGCCTCACCTGGAACAAGGGCACACCTTGTTACAACGGTTCTTCTACCAATTTCCTCTCTAAGGAACTGAATTTTTCACCTAGAATGTAGGATAGTCCACTAAACGATGAGATGTAACTTGCTATGAATTTGTTATGAGCTCCTGAGTAGGTGTACTTTAATGACAAGTTTCGGAAGTGTTAAGTACTCATACATATAGTGGAAACAACAATGAATTATGCTCTGGATCTTGGGAAATTGAGTTGAGCAACAGGTATGATGCCACATTGTGAGAGACTGCTTTGACAAACTCCGTAAAGAAATTTGGGGATTTAAAGAGAAAATCAAGGTGTGTCTTCGTAGAATTCTAGCACCATAAAGAAGTCAACTGATTTTATTTTTTTAAATCCACACAGTTTTCCATAGAACTTTTGGCTTGTGTAGAAAGTGGTCAAACCTTTCATAACCTTCTTAAACAGAAGATTGGGATTCGGGCCTAAAACTCCAAAAGTTGAAGCGTTTTGGGGCACAAATGTAAGTATAGAAACATCCATGCGAGGAAATTCTGGACTTGTGTACGTTATGGAAGAAACAATGAAACTTGTTCACCATCTACATTCTACTCGGCCTAACACTTGGTATCAGAGCACAGTGGTGGTGGAGTAGTAGCCAACGACTTCACCGTAAAGAATGGAATGTCAAAACGAGATTATATTTGGTCTTATCTTGTTTTGTTTCAACTTGATTTCCAAGTCGAAACAAAGCAAACTCTGACCAGGATCTTACCAGAATGAAACAGAACAAAGTTGAGTTTTGAAAAGTCGAAATTGGAAAACTTTACTGTCAAAGTTGAAGCTCAAATTAGTTTCGCTCAATTTTGCTTCGATTTGTCAGCTTTGTTTCTGTCTTGACTTCCCAAACTGATGGGAAATTGCGGTTACAAAAACATTGGTGATAAGAAGTTATTGGTTGACCTTTCTTGACACCTGTGCAAGCTGTAAATCAAGCCTAAAACATGTTGAATTGCATGGAGGAAAAAAAAAAAGGTCAGGTCACAGTAAGAATGAAATCCAAGTATTCCATGATTGAATGAAAACCAAGTTAAATGTAACTGTGCTAATTCGAGCTTGGGATGAGGGCAGCCAAAGTTAACATTGGTCAAAATCCCAGTCAAAAATTTCAGTTTTATTCTTACCTAACATGCCTACTTCACTCATGCACAACAACCTTGCACAAGTCTTTTGCAAATCTTTGCAGTCATGAAGATCGCAGAGCTCGCAAAAACGACGGTGAAAGGATGAAATGCACCTGGAAACAAGCATTGGTAACCTGGCAAACACATTTACGACAGAGGGACAACCGCACGTGCTTCAAAATTATCTCCAAGCGACCTAGGCCATAAGGATCACGTGCAGAACGGCATGGGATCAGCGACTCTGACGGTTCACCTGGTGAAAAACCCATTGGGATTGGTGAATCTTTTGCTTCCGCTGTTACCTGTTGGGTCAGCACGGGCCTAAGAAAAACTTCAATGATTTTTTTTTTTTTCATAAAATCTTGAGGAATTGTTGCATGTGTCCGTGTGCTCCACCAGCGTGTGATTGTACACCTGGTAGTCAGCAAGGTTTACAACGACAAGGTCATCAGGGTACGAGCAAAAGTTGTTGTTCGCTGTTGTTGTATTCATTTTTGGGGGATTTGTGAGTTCAAATGGCATACTTGTGAGATCAAAGTGTCCACATCGAGTGCATATTCTTTCTAATTGGTATCCTTCTCACATATAAAAATCTGATGCAAGCCTCTCTGGAGGTTGGTTGTGGTCAAAACCCTTGTTCGTTGCCATTGGTCAAAAAGCTCATCTGCTTGCGGAAGGAGGTGGCGGTTCTCGATGATGATGTCGTTCAACCCCAGTATTGTTTTGATGAAATAATACTGGGGTTGCACGGGATGAAGTGGATAGTCTTGTGATCCCTTTGACTGAACATCTCGTCCAACTGTTTTTTCAGCTCGGTCAGTTTGTAGTCGCTCATCAGATAGGTCCCTTTGACTATTTGTTTACTTTCCGGCTGCACGTCAACCAGATGATCAACAATCCATTGCGGAGGTAACTCTGAGGGTATCTTTTCAGGTTAAACTCCTTCCAACTCCTCCACAAGTGGTGTAAACTCCACTTAGATGGCTACAAACATTTCAGGTGTTAATGCCAATGAGGCTGTTTTTGTTGCTTCTACTGCCCTGTCTTGCTATCTTCCTCAAGCCCCACGTCGACGTACTGCGTCTGAGCTCCGCATTGCAGGCACCCCCTGGCCATGTCCAGTGATATCGGCATCATGCATTGGGTTTCAGTTACTACAAATTCCTCCGCTGCTTCTGCCTTCACTCCTTTCTCTAACATTCTTTTATCCGTGGGTCATTTGATCAGAGGCAGATATCACCTTCTGTAATCAATGTTCATGTAAACTTCCCTACTAGACCAATCATCTTGCAGGTTGTGCTGATAGAGGAAATAGTTCCCAAGGATGATTTTATGGTAGCTTATTGGGCAATTCCTTCACATAGTTACATCTTGCAACTCCACGATTTACAATCATAGTGATTCATGAAGTTGNACCCCCTTGGTTGCAGTTGTGGAAATTTTTCTGGTTGGTCTTCAAGTCAAACTTCAGGATCTTAGGAACCCTCATCTGGGGCATTGAGAGCCATTCAGCTGGGCAATCAATTGGCATGGATTTCTGACTGGACAGGATTGTTGCCGTCTACTCCTATCCTCTGCCTTTTCTTGAATCCTTGGATTTCTTCTGCAACTTCCTCCTTGTTTAAGCTTGTTCCTGCCACTTTCAACATTTGCACAAGATGTGACTCAACTTTCTTCAATTCCAGTACAGCTGTTGAACTCCCTCATCAACGATGGTGATTTCCATCAAGTAGGAGGTTTCTATCAATTGAAACTTCCCTGCGGTATGGTAACAATTGTGGCTTCGGGGTTGCCAGTGTTTGGACTATTGCATCCGAGAATTGTAGCTCGTGCTATCAACGCAATCAAATGTGGTTATCATTTGCCAAAAGTCTTCCTGAATACCAAACATTGCAATGGCTCACTGAATGTATCACTTAAGGCTATTGTTTAAGTAAAAACACACTTCATTGGGGGTAACGTCACTGTTGATGATGATTTCCTTGAAGTATCGTGTGTGCTCTATCATACTTTATTGTTGATGAAAGCGTTGAAGATTGTACCATGTACAATCTTCAAGGACAGAACATGTAAAATTGTTCCGGTTTCTTTCATGATGTCATAACATTTTGCAATGTTGGATTGATCTGCTCGAGAGGTAAAAATGCATGCCATTGACGATGCCAGAGTGGTTGCATGAGCCATTGATCATATTCTGCCAGTCTCCTGCTACCGTTGGATGTCCTTGAAATTAGACCAAAAACTCATTGTTGCATCATGCAAAAGCAAATCCTCGAAGCCAATCTTCTCTCGCTTGTCGTTGACCCCTTTCAGCGGCAAAGTACACATCCAAACTTGTCAGCCACATCCATACCACCGTTCCCTTTGAGTTTGCAGGATTGAACAGCTCGAGGAGTGCCGGCTGGATTTGTGGTTCATTCAAGTGATTTCTATTTTCTGTGTGTGCTACCTCCTCCATGGTAATTTGTTAGAGAACATGGTCATTCAGGCTCTTGAGTCTCAATAGTATCTGGTATAGTTCATCATTGTGAACCTGTGAGCCTGCAAGCCTGCCCATTGATGCCTCCTTCCATCATTCCAGGTGTTGCCTCAATGAGAAACGGTAGAGGCAAGAGGGTTGCCAAGCCTGAGGGGTCCGTTACTGGAGGGTCCGTCAAATTCCTTGAAGTTGTGCCATTTTTTGTGAAGCCTGTCGTTGCTTGTGCCTCGAACGTCTGGATAGCATTCGGAATTTCTTGCTGCAAAATCCTCCATTGCCAAACCCTTTACAAGGTAACTACTGCTCATCGCCAGGTGTGCTTGCTCATTTCAATGTCATCATCTTGCGGTCTGAAAACTTGAAGTTTGCATTCACCAACCTATTGGCCCACATCGCACAGAGCATCACGCATCTCGACCGTGATCACCAGTTGCAGCGTTTGGCCGCTCATGAGGCAACCCACCGATGTAATGAAATTGACAAGGCATTATAGAGCATGACCCAAGTGCGGATGCAGTAGTCATTACAGCGAGCCACGAGTGCTAGTGCCACTGCTAGTGGTAGCGAGGATGTGCCTACCTCGACCACATCGGGGACCTGTCATGAACACATCCTTCCTCCACAGTGTGGAGATCTTATGGAAGGGCGTGAAGCTGAATGACACGTTAAACTGTATGGAGTATATCCTGCGTGTCCAAAAGGCTCCACTCGGTTAGTGGTACGACCTTGCCATGACGCGGCTTGAAGACAAGCTCTTCAAGTTCGTGGTCAATGAGCGAGACGCGTAGCAGCCACACCTTGAGTGGTACCCCATGTTGTGGGAGGAATTCTGCTCGATAAGTCATAAGAAGTTCATCCAATGCAACGAGGCGCAGCGTGCCTTCCATAAGATCAAGGACTTCAAGCAGCTAGGTAGCTCGCTCAATACCTACTTGAGTGATTCACCACACTTGTGAAAGGAGCTGAAAGCTTCACCAAGCGCGATGGGATCCAGACCTTCAAGTACCCAAAGTGCTTCCTGTTGGAGTACTTACGTCATGTCTTTGCTAGCTAGAAGCTGAAAGATAAGACCACCACGATGACAACAAGCTAGACTTGGATAAGTTGGAAGACGTTGTGTGACTATATGAGTGAAGTGTATTTCACAAACTTGAAAGAATACAGAGATGCACGGCCAAACGCGCGTGCACAATAAGGCTAGACATTGCGCATGTACGCTACACTGCCAACACGAGACCCCCTTGCATCCCTGCGACAACCAGCTCGAGAGATCATCCACTACAACTGCTTTGGAAATAGGGTATGGATAAAGCATTGTGTGGATTTTTGGTTCCAAGACTCTCAGAATGTGGACAAGTACAAATTGATGGATGTTGCAGGAATTTTTTGGCCTAGAGAACAAATCTTTCTACCGGAATCAGGAGACCTTCGAGCAAAGGTTATCTCCAAGTTCCATGACCCTCCGGTTTGAGGTCATGTGGAACCTCAAAAGAGTGGACATGCACTCACGAACCACTATCAGTGGCCTCGATACAGTGTTGATATCCATAACTATTGCATGACATGCGACTCATGTCTTTGGAACAAGGCAAGTAAAAAAATCATACTAGACTTCTCTATCATCTTCCCATCCTGGGAACTCCATAGTAGTGCGTCAGCATGGATTTTACTATTGGTCTTCTGAATACGACATGTGGCCACGATGCAATACTAGTGGTTGTAGAATCTTTTTTCAAAGATGACATAATGCATTCCTATGACCATTGATGTGAATACAGAGGAGACCGCCCGTAGCTTATACAAGGATGCTGTGAAGCACCGTTACCGTTGCGCATCATCTTTGATTGTCATAGAAAACTTGCTAGTACATTTTGGCAAACAATGCATGATTACTTTGGCAGCGAGTCACAAATATCAGAGCATTTTACCCTCAAAGTAACAGACAAATAGAGCACATAATCGCACTTTGGAGCAGGAGCTACGCATGTGCTTGGACTCTACCACAAACTCCTACCACCAGTGAAGTTTATGATAAATAACTTGGTGAACAAGTCCACTCAATTCACATTATTTGTGTTGAACAGTGGTCACCATCCGATGGTACCCTCTTCATTAGTAAAGTGTGGGAGTATAGAAGGATAGGTTCCTTTGGCTCAAGCCTCTGCCAAGCAAATTAACTGCATGTTATAGGAGCTGAAGGATCACCTTCAAGCGGCTCACAACGGGAAAAGGCATATGCCAACAAACATCATCATGAGGTCTCATTTGACGTCGGTGAATAAACTCTTATGAATCTTTGGATGGAGTCGTCACCAATGTCAAAACTTCCACCGAAGTGGATTGGGTCATTTCCCATCATGAACGCATCGAGCTAGCGGCATGCCGATTATTGCTTTCGCCGAGTATGGAGATGCATGACATGTTTCACGTGAGAATGTTGACTCCATACACGGCTTAAGGAACCGTTCAGCCACTGCCAACAGTCCTTGGTACCGACGACCAATACAAGGTCTTTTGCCTACTCCAGCACTGAGAGCGTACAATCAGATTGCACATTGACACAATATATCTTGTTCACTGGGCCGGTTGTGGACCAGTCCTAGAACTCATGAGAGCTCGAATCTCGGTTGCCCATAGGGTTGGTCAACGAGAACTAGAGTGAGCTGGGAGCTTGCACAGATCGATGCGTGGCAGGGAGCACCACTTGAACACAGGAAAAGTGAACAATTTCACGTTGGGTGGCATTCATGAAGCGACCACATGAGGTTGGAGACGTCCAACATGGTTGTGCTGGCGGACAAGATGCATCTTAGGTCCAAGTTTCATGCACATGTTCAAGTGTAGCTGTTGATGGAAATGATCTATTTACTTTCAAAATGTTTATGAATCACTATTTGGAACTCCTACTTGTTGGTCATGAACCAAGACAGTTCATAATAAGTGGGGAGGAATATAGCGGGGGGGGGGGCGATTTGGCCCTCCCTCTCTGCAGTTGAGAGGGGTGCTTGGACACCACCCCTTGCCACTACGAGGGCTGGCCAGCTCTTTACATGCCATCGACCAGATGGCTGCCGGTCGGCTGGATGGCCAGCGGCCAGACAGGTGATTGGCTAGCCATCGGCCGACCACCACCGGCTGCCGATTGAGCTGGATGCTTGATCGGCGGCCAGGAGGCGGAAAGGCCTCAAGGGCCAAGGCCTGTGGCCTCGGGCCCTCGGGCCCTCGTCCTCACCCTCTCCTTCTTGCCTCATGAAGTAAGCAAGGCGAGAGATAGAGAGTGAGGATGTGATGTGCGAAGTAAATGAAAAGCGCTAGTGCGAAACTGCCAGACAAGCCTCATCTGCAACAATTTTGTGCCATTGTGTAGAAACCAAAAGTCTAGTTTGATTCGAATGAACTCTGAGTTGTTTTCTATATAAACATGTGGAAACTCACAAATTCAAAGTAATATCCCACTCGTCCTAGACCTAGAACGAGAGGTTGAGGTAAAATAGAAATGGGCCTCCGGAGACTGAAAATATTCTAGTCTCCCTGCACAAGTCGTTGATAATGATTTCCCCAAGAGCCATGTGGAGAGTCAAACCCCTGTAGCAAACTCTAGATGCCCTTTTGCAAAATTGGACGATGACTTTCATGCAGGAGCTAGAGAGCAAGCGCGTTACATCAACATTGTATTTCCAAGGTAAATCTTGGTGCATTTCCTATGGGAAAATCCCTTCAAACAAGTTTACCGGGGATGCAAACTCTTCCGAAATAGTTGCAAATGAGGTCGATGATGTTTATGTTATCGTGTCTGCTGCCGTGATTTCCTCAGCTTCTCTTAATTGCACATGGACTAGCCATGATTCTACTACACATTGCATGCATTGTTGTGTCACGTCCAATGACATCAGTTGTATGCATCATTTCATAACTAGTTCAACTTCCTCTACCCGTGCCTCCTCTACTCCTTCCCATAATCGCTGCTCCATACCTGGTCGCTCGTTTCGAGGCAGGTGCCGCCTCCTGCTATTGATGTTGACATAGACTAAGCCGCTCCTATCCACATGCAAAAAGTGTCGGTGCAAGAAATCATGCACGCGGATCATTGCATGGTCCCTTATCGGGCAATTCCTCCAAAATTTTACGTTGTGAAGGTTTCCTCTTTGTAGTCAAAGTGGTTTGCAAAGTCGACAGATCTACAATTGTAAGTCATTGATTTCTCCTGCAAGGACCCTTGTTTTGTTGTGTTAACCAACTCCCAAACCATGTTCATGATAACAAAACATGGGAAGCTTCTCCATCTTTTGGTGTGGCTCTATGACTTTTACAACCCCTCCGTCATACTCATAACTGTATATCTAGTTGGTCATCCTCGTACGGCTTGTGGAACTTTGCTATCTTTAGAATCCTCATACGTGGTAATGCGACACGTTCATATTGGCCACCAGTTCGTGCAATTTTTTCTCATCGGGCAGGTGGTACGCTTTCTTGGATTGCTCGTCCAGAGGCATGTGTCGCTTCTTTCCATTGATTGACAAAGAAACTCCTCAAAAGTAACAATGTGAGCCGCTCGTATTGGCCAACAGTAGCTAATTGCATCAATATTACCAACTGGAATGCTCGGATGTAGGAATCCAACGACTGGTGTCCATAGGGCCACAATCCATATTTTAGAGGCGAAAAGTTTAATTGAAGGATTCCTCTTCGGTGGAGATTGACGCTGTTGATATACGGGATAATAAGCTATGCGAGAATTACTGGAAGCCCGGAAAACTCTTGTGCGGCTGTCTGAAACAACAGCGCCAGGATGAAGAGTCGAGAAAGGTGAATCAAGCGTTGGTCCTTTGGATTTTTCTTGAACGAACTGCAAAGGAAGTGCTCATTGATTTTGGGGCTCTCTTAAGCATTGGATCTTCCCTCAGTGAGTGGTGCTTTTTGCACGTGCACATTTTGAGGCTTTTCCATTGTCACCTTGAGATGTTGGAGCAGATGGGTGTTAATGATTTTTAGTCGTGAGAACTTCTCGTACTCATTTTCTCTATGGAGAACTTGTTGGTCAGTGCCTCTCATTGTGCCAGGTGTTGCCTCGGCAGGGAATGGCCCGGGAGAAGGGTTTGACAAGCCTGAGGGTTTTGTCACTAGACTGGACATTGGATTCTTCAGTGCTATGCCATTGACCTTGAAGGTTACACATCCGACCTGGTTCTCTCGGAGAGTGCAGTTGCCTACTTGGTGCTGATCTTCGTCGCCAGAGTCTTCACCAGTTAACACTGCTCTTGGCCTGGTGCACTCGCTATTTTCACTGTTGTCATTGCGAATTTTGCAATGCTCTGGACGGTGGAGATGCATTGAAAACTCGTGCAAGGCTGAGGTCTTGTAGTTTATGTGACGGCTGTCCCTCAGGCATTGCGACACTTTCATACGAAGTGTGGACGGTTCACATGGATGAGGTGCGTGGCAAAAGACGATAGAAGAATCTTAGACAATTGAATAATTCATATCAAGCAGTGATTGTACTTCAATGAGAACTGTCAAACATATTGAGTGCCTCCTCAAAATACATGAAACACAATGGCAAATATGTTGGGCCTCGGGTGCTCGAGTGGATCAACGTGTGTGATACCGTGCAGTGAGTGATCTCCGTGAGAAACTCCATGAAGAAGCCGCAGGTTGTTGAGAACATCAAGGGGTGTCTGTATAAATCTCTAGAGGTTAAAAAATCCATTACAAAGTATTAGAACGAGGGTACATTTCACGATAAAATATTTTTTCCATTAGAGAAAGTGGCTGAATGCGTTAGGGAAGGGAGGACCGGGAGTCGAGGAAAGTCGCCATGTCTGTCAGGCACACACTTGGTAGGCCATAAATTCAATGATGAAAATGCTTGCACTCTGAGTTCAGGGAATTTTTTATGTCTTGGATGTAATGTTCTCGATCTACGAGGATTTGCAACTTCTTGGTGTTCACAAAGACGTGTTGGAACAGGGTTGAAGTACGAGAAATGTTACCACTTGGTGGCTATTCAGGTCTAATGGATTACTGTAATTATTCGAAATTATTTTTGCAAAGTTTTTATTTTTAGTTTTTGAACAACCGGGATCGCGTTTTTTACAGTTATGGAGGTGCCCCCATGTATAGCACATCCCCTGAAACATGAAGTGTCCCGGTCGTGTCATGTCTTCACGAGTGAAAATCAGGAGTAGAGGGTGCGTTTGGGCGACCGAATTCGTTTTCTCGACCTCGAGCGAGCAAATCAATGGTCCCCCATGCGTGGAATTTATCGACGTCCACGCAACGTTTGTGATTTGTGGGGCCATTGCCCTCACTCACGAAGGGCAACACCCTTTACAAGCGCAATCAACGTCCTGTGATTGAACGAAGTTCAATTTAATTAGTCTTCTTTGCATTCATAGATAATCAAGCCAACATTCTCAGGGATTTTGTTGCGTATCAATTTGAAGCCAATGTAGAACTAATCAACAGCCCTTACATAAGTACAAAGGAATAGTAAATTGCAGGGCTTGAAAATTATCGTATTTTATTTCATTAAAAAATATTACAGTAATGGGGTATATTCTATTTTGGATCATGATTTATTTCCCTAGCGTTCCAATTCAGTTTGTTGTCTTCTCTTGGTCGAGATGTAGCCTCCAGCATAAGTGGTTCCGAGCAGCGGAAGAGAAAAACAATTCTTGAGGTCTAGTTCATCCTCGTCGACTGTTTGTGTCGACGTGGCCAAACAGGCAAGTGAAACACGTTCGAACCAACGCCCATCTTGTCGCGAGTTGAATTTGATTAAGAAAACGTTCTTTTTCGAGCGAGACTAACCGCACCTCAACCTCTCTTCAAATTGCTCTTCGAAGCAAAACAGTTTGAGACCATTTGATACTTTCAACTTCCGATCAATCGGCATGCAAGGCTCAACCAGTCAAGATAAATGTTTTTTGTTGGTTTTTTCTCCTGCTGCTGCAACCGAGGAGGAGGGAGTGTCGTGGTTCTAGCGGATTGGTGCGCACCACAACGCGCAGCCTCTCTCAAAAGCCAGTCCAGCAGCATCCGCCGCTGCAGCTGCGCCGTGGCAGCGGTCCGTGTGCCGCTGCTGCTGTGGCAGACGGATATGGTGCGTTTGGATAGAGTCGCATTGGCCGTGCTGTCCTCGAAATCTGTGCGACGTCCAGTTCGGCGTACTGTCTCGCGTGTGCGACCGCGGATGTCGTACGTCCAGTGGTTGTCCTCCGGACGCTCGACTGCACGGTCGTGCGACGTAGTAAGGCTCACGTCGTGCGCCCGTAGGCAGCTGGAGGACGTCGCACGGTTGTGCGAGGCCATCCAAACGCACCCTTAGCCACCGCGGTTGCTGCCAAGCCTGCTTTTGTTAGTGCTGCTGCCGCTGCTTGCATGCGCGAGCAGGGGCAAGAGGTGTACTGCGAAGATGTCCATGGTGAGGAAGCAAGGGCAGGAAGACGAATCATGAGCCGGAGCCGGATTCGCTTACCGGCAACAGGAGTATCGGCAGGCAAGTCGTGTCCATCGCGACAGGAATGTCGTAACTAAAGGCCATGCTAACCCTACGAACGGGGAGCTGCCATACAATTTCGTCAACTGAACAGTCTCTGGTCGAGGACAATGGTCATGCTGACAATCGGAGAAGCAAGTGGCGTCCGTCAAGTGACTGGGGGATCTGACCATTCCCCCCGACAGTCACTTGACCGCAGGCCAGATTCATGAGTTCTCTCGAAGTGTAACCCCAACCGTCCTCTACTCTTCGTGCCGAACTTCATATTCTCTCTCTCGTTCCTCGACGCTGCCCTTCGGCTCACCTCAGTCCTCTCTCTCTCTCCCTCTCTCTCTCTCTCTCTCTCTCTCTCTCTCTAACCCCCTCTCTCTCTCTCTCACTCGTCCTTTCCTTCCAAACGCAGCTCAGAATCTAGACGCTCAACCGCGTCTGCCAAGTCCCGTTTCCCATGCCGCGGGCGGGATCCATCCGATCGCACAGGTCCTTCAACGCGACGCGCTAGCCCTTGCAGACCCAACAAGCTTCACCGCGGCGTCCTCTGCAGCCTTGGCCTTCTTGTCTGTGAGTCACTGGCGCACCATGCGCGATGTGACTGTTCAGTGTTCGACTCCTGCCCGGATGTGGAAGTCCTGGGTGCCATTTCAAGACATGCGGGGGTGGGGGGGGGAGAGCTGGGTTCGACAATCAACTTCTTGGCCGCGAAAGACATCTGTGGCCTGCAAAGAAGTG
>SZWC01007643.1:96419-118750 GCA_023375785.1 Penium margaritaceum | reverse complement strand
CCAGAGTTGTGCCAGAGTTGTTCCAGAGTTGTGCCAGAGTTGTGCCAGAGTTCTGCCAGCATTGTGCCAAAATGTGCCAGAGTTGTGCCAGAGGTGTGCCAGAGTTGTGCCAGATTTGTGCCAGAGTTGTGCCAGATTTGTGCCACAGTTGTGCCAGAGTTGTGCCACAGTTCTGCCACAGTTGTCCCAGAACGGTACCAGAGTTGTGCCAGAGTCGTGCAAGAGTTTTGCCATAGTTTTTCCAGAGTCATTCCAGAGTTGTGCCAGAGTTGTGCCAGAGTTGTGCCAGTGTTGTGCCAGAGTTGTGCCATAATTGTGCCAGAATTGTGCTTGAGTTGTACCATAGTTGTGCAAGCGTTGTGCCAGAGTTATGCCAGAGTAGCAATATTGAAATTCTTTGGTCATGGTCAGTGACATATGCCTAGTTTGGTTGTTTGGTGTGCATAGTAGCCACACCGTGCCACTACTTATTGAAGTTCTTTGTCATTTATAGTTGCTACATGTGGTTCCCAAACCATTGTCTCAACCTCTAAACATTTTTTACTCGTGTTATGAGTTGTCAATGTTGACCACACATAGTGGACTTCTTTCGGAATAGGCAGTGACGTATGCATCCTTTGGTTGGTCACTGTGCACGCTACCCACACCATGCCACTACTTGTTGAAGGTCTTTGTACCTGCTAGTTGATAACTAGTGTTCCCAACCCATTGTTTCCCCCTCTGACCAGTTGTGACTCGTGTTATGAGTTTTCAACGTTGACCATACACTGTGAAATTCGTTTGGCCATGGTTAGTGGCATATGCCTACTTTTGTTTGTCACTGTACATGGTTGTCATGCCGTCTCACTGAGTATTGAAGGTTTTTGTGCTTTCTACTTGAAAGCTAGTGTTCCGAAAGCATTGTTACCCACTCTCACTATCTTCTTCTCTTATTGTGAGTTGTCAACGTTGACCACATGAAGTGAAATTCTTTGGTCATGGTCAGTAACATATGCATATTTTGGCTGCTCACTGTGCATGGTAGCCACACTGTGCCACTACATATTGAAGGTCTTTGTACTTGCTAGTCGATAACTAGTCTTCACAAACCATTGTTTCCCTCTCTGTCCATTTTTTCCTCGTGTTCTGAGTTGTCAAAGTTGACCACACATAGTGACATTCTTTGGTCATGGTCAGTGACATATGCCTATTTTGGTTGGTCATTGTACATGGTAGCCACACCGTGCCGCTATTTATTGACGGTCCTTGTTCTTGCTAGTTGATACCTGGTGTTCCCAACCCATCATTTTCCCCTTTAGCCATTTGTGACGCGCATTATGAGTTGTCAACATTGACCACACACAGCGGATTTCTTTGGTCAAAGGCAGTACATATTCCTAGTTTGGTCGGTCATTGTGCATGATAGCCACACTGTGCTACTACTTATTAAAGGTCGTTGTACTTGCTAGTTGAAAAAAATATTCCGAAACCATTGTTTCCCCCTCTGACCATTTGTGACTCGTGGTATGGGTTGTGAACGTTGACCACCCATATTGAAATTCTCTGGTCATGGTCAGTGACATATGCCTAGTTTGGTTGTTCGGTGTGCATAGTAGTCTCACTGAGCCACTACGCTTTGAAGTTATTTGTCCTTTCTAGTCGATTCATAGGGTTCCCAATCCATTGTCTCTCCCTCTGACCATTTTTGACTCGTGTTATGAGTTGCCAATGATGACCACACATAGTGGACTTCTTTCGTCATAGTGACGTATGCATCATTTGGTTGGTCACTGTGCACGCTAGCCACACCATGCCAGTATTTGTTGAAGGTCTTTGTACTTGCTAGTTGATAACTAGTGTTCCCAACCCATTGCTTCCCCTTCTGAGCATTTGTGACTCGTGTTATGAGTTTTCAACGTTGACCATACACTGTGAATTCTTTCTGGTCCTTGTTAGTGGCATATGCCTACTTTGGTTTGTCACTGTACATGGTTGCCACGCCTTGTCACTACGTATTGAAATTCATTGTGATTTCTAGTTGATAGCTAGTATTCCCAACCCATTGTTACCCCCTCTCACTATCTGTGAGTCTTGTTGTGAGTTGTCAGCATTGAACACATAAATTGAAATTGTTTGGTCATGGTCAGTGACAAATGCATACTTTGGTTGGTCACTATGCATGGTAGCCACACTGTGCCACTGCATATTTTATGTCTTTATTCTTGCTAGTCGATAACTATTATTCACAAACCATTGTTTCCCCCTCTGACCATTTGTGACACGTGTTATGAGTTGTCAAAGTTGACACACATAGTGACTTATTGAAGGTCCTTGTGCTTGCTAGTTGATACATGGTGTTCCCAAACCATCGTTCCCCCCTCTGACCATTTGTGACTCATTTTTTTAGTTGTCTATGTTGACCACACAAAGCAGATTTCTTTGGTCAAAGGCAGTACATATGCCTACTTTGGTCGGTCATTGTGCATGGTAGCCACACCGTGCTACTAATAATTGAAGGTCATTGTTCTTGTTAGTTGAAACCTATTTTACAAAACCATTGTTTCCCCCTCTGACCATTTGTTACTCGTGTTAGGGGTTGTGAACGTTGACCATCTATGCTGAAATTCTTTGGTCATAGTCAGTGACATTTGCCTTGTTTGGTTATTTGGTGTGCATAGTCGCCACACCGTGCCACCACATATTGAAGTTCTTTGTCCTTTATAGTCGGTACATAGGGTTCCCAAACCATTGTCTCTCCCTCTGACCATTTGTGACTCGTGTTATGAGTTGTCAATGTTCACCACACATAGTGGACTTCTTTGGTCATAGTCAGTGACGTATGCATCCTTTGGTTGGTCACTGTGCACGCTAGCCACAACGTGCCACTACTTGTTGAACGTCTTTGTACTTGCTAGTTGATAACTAGTGTTCCCAACCCACTGTTTCCCCCTCTGACCATTTGTGACTCGTGCTATGAGTTTTCAACATTGACCACACACTGTGAAATTATTCTGGTCATGGTTAGTTGCATATGCCTACTTTGGTTTTCCACTGTACATGGTTAACACGCCATGTCACTACGTATTGAAGGTCTTTGTGCTTTCTAGTTGAAGCTAGTGTTCCCAAACCATTGTTACCCCCTTTGAATATGTCTGACTCTTGTTGTGAGTTGTCAACGTTGACCACATGAAGTGAAATTCTTTCGTCATAGTCAGCGACATATGCATACGTTGGTTCGTCATTGTGCATGGTAGCTACACTGTGCCACTACATATTGATGGTCGTTGTACTTGCTAGTCAATAACTAGTATTCAAATACCTTTGTTTCCCCCTCTGACCATTTGTGACTCATGTTATGAATTGTCAAAGTTGACCACACACAGTGACATTCTTTGGTCATGGTCAGTGACATATGCCTACTTTTGTTGGTCATTGTATGTGGTAGCCACACCGTACCACTACTTATTGAAGATCCTTGTGCTTGCTAGTTGAGACCTGGTGTTCCCAAACCATCGTTCCCCCATCTGACCATTTGTGACTCGTATTGTGTGTTGTCAACGTTGACCACACTCAGCGAATTTCTTTGGTCAAAGGCAGAACATATGCATACTTTGGTTGGTCATTGTGCATGGTAGCCACACCGTGTTACTACTTATTGAAGGTCGTTGTACTTGCTAGTTGGAAATTAATAGTCCGAAACCATTGCTTCCCCCCTCTGACCATTTGTGACTTGTGTTATGTATTGCGAACGTTGACCACCCATATTGAAATTATTTGGTCATGGCCAGTGACATATGCCTAGTTTGGTTGTTCGGTGTGCATAGTAGCCACACCGTGCCACTACTTATTGAAGTTCTTTGTCCTTTCTAGTCACTACATAGGGTTCCCAATCCATTGTCTCTCCCTCTGACCATTTGTAACTCGTGTTTTTAGTTGTCAATGTTGACCACACATAGTGGACTTCTTTGGTAATAGTCAGTGATGTATGTATCGTTTGGTTGGTCACTATGCATGTTAGCCACACCGTGCTAGTACTTGTTGAAGGTCTTTGTACTTGCTAGTTGATAACTAGTGTTCCAAGCCCGTTGTTTCCCCCCTGACCATTTGTGACTCGTGTTATGAGTTTTCAACGTTGACCACACACTTTCAAATTCTTTTGGTCATATTAGTTGTATATGCCTACTTTGGTTTGTAACCGTACATGGTTGCCACGCTGTGTTACTACGTATTGAAGGCCTTTTTGCTTTCTAGTCGATAGCTAGTATTCCCAAACCATTGTTACCCCCTCTCACTATCTGTGACTCTTGTTGTGAGTTGTATACATTGACCACATGAAGTGAAATTCTTTGGTCATGGTCAGTGACGTATGCGTACCTTGGTTTGTCACTGTGCATGGTAGCCACACTGTACCACTACATATTAAAGGTCTCTGTACTTGCTAGTCGATAACTAGTATTCACAAACCATTGTTTCCCCCCTCTGACCATTTGTGACTCGTGTTATGAGTTGTCAAAGTTGACCACACATAGTGACATTCTTTGGTCATGGTCAGTGACATATGCCTACTTTGGTTGGTCATTATACATGGTAGCAACACCGTGCCACTACTTATTGAAGGTCCTTGTGCTTGCTAGTTGATACCTGGTGTTCATTAACCATCGTTCTCCCCTCTGACCATTTGTCACTCGTATTATGAGTTGTCAACGTTGACCACACAAAGCGGATTTATTTGGTCAAAGGCAGTACATATGCCTACTTTGGTCGGTCAATGTGCGTGGTAGCCACACCGTGCTAGTAATTATTGAAGTTTGTTGTCCTTGCTAGTTGAAAACTAATATTCCGAAACCATTGTTTCCCCCTCTGGCCATTTGTGACTCGTGATATGGATTGTGAACGTTGACCACCCATACTGAATTTCTTTGGTCATGTTCAGTGACATATGTCTGGTTTGGTTGTTCGGTGTGCACAGTAGCCACACCGTGCCACCACAAACTGAATCCCTTTGTCCTTTTTCATTGATACACAGGGTTCCCAAACCATTGTCTCTTCCTCTGACCATTTGTGACTCGCGTTATGAGTTGTCAATGTCCACCACACATAGTGGACTTCTTTGGTCATAATCAGTGACGTAGGCATCCTTTGGTTGGTCACTGTGCATGCTAGCCACACCGTGCCACTACGTGTTAAAGGTCTTTGTACTTGCTAGATTATAACATGTGTTCCCAACCCATGGTTTCCCCCTCTGACTATTTTGGATTCATGTTATGAGTTTTCAACGTTGATCACACACTGTGAAATTCTTTTGGTCATGGTTAGTGGCATATGCATACTTTGGGTTGTCACTGTACATGGTTGCCATGCCGTGTCACTACGTATTGAAGGTCTTTGTGCTTTCTAGTTGATAGCTTGTGTTCCCAAACTATTGTTATCCCCTTTGACTACCTGTGACTCTTGTTGTGAGTTTTCAACGTTTACCACATGAAGTGAAATTCTTTGGTCATGGTCAGAGACATATGCATACTTTCGTTGGTCACTATGCATGGTAGCCACACTGTGCCACTACATATTGAAGGTCTTTGTACTTGCTAGTCGATAAGTAGTATTCACAAACCATTGTTTCCCCATCTGACCATTTGTGACTTGTGTTATGGGTTACCAAAATTCACCACACATAGTGAAATTCTTTGGTCATGGTCAGTGACATATGCCTACTTTGGTTGTTCGGTGTGCATTGTAGCTACACCGTGCCACTGCTTATTGAAGTTCCTTGTCCTTTCTAGTTGCTACATAGATTTCCCAGTCCATTGTCTCTCCCTCTGACCATTTTTTACTCGTGTTATGAGTTTTCAATGTTGACCACACATAGTGGACTTCTTGGGTCAGTCAGTGACGTATGCATCCTTTGGTTGGTCACTGTGCACGCTAGCCACCCCTTGCCACTGCTTGTTGAAGGTCTTTGTACTTGCTAGTCAATAACTAGTATTCCCAACCCATTGCTTCCCCCTCTGACCATTTGTGACTCGTGTTATGAGTTTTTAATGTTGACCACACACTGTGAAATTCTTTTGGTCATGGTCAGTGACATATGCATACTTTGATTGGTCACTGTGCATGGTAGCCACAATGTGCCACTGCATATTGAAGGTCTTTGTACTTGCTATTCAATAACTAGTATTCACAAACTATTGTTTCCCCTTCTAACCATTTGTGACCCATGTTATGAGTTGTCAAAGTTGACCACACATAGTGACATTCTTTGGTCATGGTCAGTGACATATGCCTACTTTGGTTGGTCATTGTACATGGTAGCCACACGGTGCCACTGCTTATTGAAGGTCCTTGTGCTTGCTAGTTGATACATGGTGTTCCCAAACCATCGTCCCCCCCTCTGACCATTTGTCACTCGTATTATGAGTTGTCAACGTTGACCACACACAGCGGATTTCTTTGATCAAAGGCAGTACATATGCCTATAATGGTTGGTCATTGTGCATGGTAGCCACACCGTGCTACTACTTATTGAAGGTTTTTGTACTTGCCAGTGGAAAACTACTATTCCGAAACCATTGTTTCCCCCTCTGACCATTTGTGACTCGTCTTATGGGTTGTGAACGTTGACCACCCATATTGAAATTCTTTCGTGATGGTCAGTGGCATATGCCTAGTTTGGTTCTTCGGTGTGCATAGTAGCCACATCGTGATACTACGCATTGAAGTTCTTTGTCCTTTCTAGTCGATACATAGGGTCCCCATACCATTCTCTCTCCCTCTGACCATTTTTTACATGTGTTATGAGTTGTGAATGTTGACCACACATAGTGGACTTCTTTGGTCATAGTCAGTGACGTATGCATACATTGGTTGGTCACGGTGCACGCTAGCCACACCGTGCCACTACTTGTTGAAGGTCCTTGTACTTGCTAGTTGATAACTAGTGTTCCCAACCCATAGTTTCCCCCTCTGACCATTTGTGACTCGTGTTATGAGTTTTCAACGTTGACCACACACTGTGAAATTCGTTTGGTCATGGTTTGTGACATATGGCTACTTTGGTTTGTCACTGTACATGGTTGCCACGCTGTGTCACTACGTATTGTAGGTCTTTGTACTTTCTAGTTGATAGCTAGTGTTCCCAAACCATTGTTACCCCCTTCGACTATGTGTGACTCTTCTTGTGAGTTGTCAATGTTGACCACATGAATTGAAACTCTTTGGTCATGGTCAGTGACATATGCATACCTTGGTTGGCCACCGTGCACGGTAGCCACACTGTGCCACTGCATATTGACAGTATTTGTACTTGCTAGTTTATAGCTAGTATTCACAAATCATTGTTCCCCCCTCTGACCATTTGTGACTCGTGTTATGAGTTGTCAAAGTTGACCACACATAGTGACATTCTTGGTCATGGTCAGTGACATATGCCTACTTTGGTTGGTCATTGTACATGGTAGCCACACCGTGCTACTACTTATTGAAGGTCCTTGTGCTTGCTAGTTGATACCTGGTGTTCCCAAACCATCGTTCCCCCCTCTGACCGTTTGTGACTCGTATTATGAGTTGTCAACGTTGACCACAGACAGCGGATTTCTTTGATCAAAGGCAGTACATATGCCTACTTTGGTCGGTCATTGTGCATGGTAGCCACACCGTGCTACTAGTTATTGAAGTTCATTGTACTTGCTAGTTGAAAACTAATATTCCAACTCCATTGTTTCCCCCTCTGACAATTTGTGACTCGTGTTATGGGTAGTGAACGTTGACCATCCTTATTCAGATTCTGTGGTCATGGTAAGTGACATATGCATAGTTTGGTTGTTTGGTGTGCATAGTAGCCACACTGTGCAACTACTTATTGAAGTTCTTTGTCTTTTCCAGTCACTACCTGGGGTTCCCAAACCATTGTCTCTAACTCTGACCATTCTTGACTCGTGTTATGAGATGTCAATGGTGACCACACATAGTGGACTTCTTTGGTCATAGTCAGTGACGTATGCATCTTTTGCTTGGTCACTGTGCAGGCTAGCAACACCGTGCCACTACTTGTTGAAGGTCTTTGTACTTGCACCTTCATAACTAGTTTTCCCAACCCATTGTTTCCCCCTTTGACCATTTGTGACTCGTGTTATGAGTTTCAACGCTGACCACACACTGTGAAGTTCTTTTGGTCATGGTTAGTGGCATATGCCTACTTTGGTTTGTCACTTTACATGGTTGCCACGCTGTGTCACTACGTATTGAAGGTCTTTGTGCTTTCTAGTTAATAGCTAGTGTTCCCAAAGCATTGTCATCCCCTCTCACTATATGTGACTCTTGTTGTGAGTTGTCAACGTTGACCACGTGAAGTGGAATTCTTTGGTCATGACCAGTGACATATGCATACTTTGGTTGGTCACTGTGCATGGTAGCCACACTGTACCATTACATATTGAAGGTCTTTGTACTTGCTAGTCAATAACTAGTATTCACAAACCATTGTTTCCCCCTCTGACCATTTGTGACTCGTGTTATGAGTTGTCAAAGTTGACCACACATATTGACATTCTTTGGCCATGACCAGTGACATATGCATACTTTGGTTGGTCACTGTGCATGGTAGCCACACTGTACCATTACATATTGAAGGTCTTTGTACTTGCTAGTCAATAACTAGTATTCACAAACCATTGTTTCCCCCTCTGACCATTTGTGACTCGTGTTATGAGTTGTCAAAGTTGACCACACATATTGACATTCTTTGGCCATGACCAGTGACATATGCCTCCTTTGGTTGGTCATTGTACATGGCAGCCACACCGTGCCACTACTTGTTGAAGGTCCCTGTGTTTGCTAGTTGATACCTGGTATTCCCAATCCATCGTTCCCCCCGTCTGACCATTTGTGACTCATATTATGAGTTGTCAACGTTGACCACACACAGCGGATTTCTTTGGTCAAAGGCAGTACATATGCCTACAATGGTCGGTCATTGTGCATGGTAGCCACACCGTGCTACTACTTACTGAAGGTTGTTGTACTTGCTAGTGGAAAACGAATATTCCCAAACCATTGTTTCCCCATCTGACCATTTGTGACTCGTCTGATGGGTTGTGAACGTTGACCACCCATATTGAAATTCTTTGGTGATGGTCAGTGGCATATGCCTAGTTTGGTTCTTCGGTGTGCATAGTAGTCACACCGTGCTACCACGTATTGAAGTCCTTTGTCCTTTCTAGTCAATACATAGGGTCCCCAAACCATTGTCTCTCCCTCTGAAATTTTTTTACTCGTGTTATGCGTTGTGAATATTGACCACACATAGTGGACTTCTTTGGTCATAGTCAGTGACGTCTGCATACCTTGGTTGGCCGCCGTGCACGGTAGCCATACTATGCCACTGCATATTGACGGTCTTTGTACTTGCTAGTCGATAACTAGTATTCACAAACCATTGTTTCCCCCTCTGACCATTTGTGACTCGTGTTATGAGTTGTGAATGTTGACCACACATAGTGACATTAATGGTCATGGTCAGTGAGATATACCTACTTTGGTTGGTCATTGTACATGGTAGAAACACCGTGCTACTACTTCTTGAAGGTCCTTGTGCTTGCTAGTTGATACCTGGTGTTCCCAGACCATCATCCCCCCCTCTGACCATTTGTGACTCGTATTATGAGTTGTCAACGTTGACCACACACAGTGGATTTCTTTGATCAAAGGCAGTACATATGCCTACTTTGGTCGGTCATTGTGCATGGTAGCCACACCGTGCTACTACGTATTGAAGGTCGTTGTACTTGCTAGTTGAAAACTAATAGTCCAAAACCATTGTTTCCCCCTCTGACCATTTGTGACTCATGTTATGGGTTGTGAACGTTGACCATCCTAATTCAAATTCTTTGGTCGTGGTTAGTGACATATGCATAGTTTGGTTGTTCGGTGTGCATAGTAGCCACACCGTGCCACTACTTATAGAAGTTCTTTGTCTTTTCTAGTCGCTACATAGGATTCTCAAACCATTGTCTCTAACTCTGACCATTTTTGACTCGTGTTATGAGATGTCAATGTTGACCACACATAGTGGACTTCTTTGGTCATAATCAGTGACGTATGCATCCTTTGGTTGGTCACTGTGCAGGCTAGCCATACCGTGCCACTACTTGTTGAAGATCTTTGTACTTGCAAGTTGATATCTAGTGTTCCCAACCCATTGTTTCCCCCTCTGACCATTTGTGAATCGTGTTATGAGTTTCAACGCTGACCACACACTGTGAAGTTCTTTTGGTCATGGTTAGTGGCATATGCCTACTTTGGTTTGTCACTTTACATGGTTGCCACGCTGTGTCACTACGTATTGAAGGTCTTTGTGCTTTCTAGTTGATAGCTAGTGTTCCAAAAGCATTGTTCTCCCCTCTCACTATAAGTGACTCTTGTTGTGAGTTGTCAACGTTGACCACGTGAAGTGGAATTCTTTGGTCATGACCAAGTGACATATGCATACTTCGGTTGGTCACTGTGCGTGGTAGCCACACTATACCATTACATATTGAAGATATTTGTACTTGCTAGTCAATAACTAGTAGTCACAAACCATTGTTTCCTCCTGTGGCCATTTGTGACTCGTGTAGTGAGTTGTCAAAGTTGACCACACATATTGACATTCTTTGGACATGATCAGTCACATATGCCTCCTTTGGTTGGTCCTTGTACATGGTAGCCACACCGTGCCACTTCTTGTTGAAGGTCCCTGTGCTTGCTAGTTGATACCTGGTGTTCCGAACCCATTGTTTCCCCCATCTGACCATTTGTGACTCGTATTATGAGTTGTCAACGTTGACCACACACAGCGGATTTCTTCGGTCAAAGGCAATACATATGCCTACAATGGTCGGTCATTGTACATGGTAGCCACACCGTGCTACTACTTATTGAAGGTTGTTGTAGTTGCTAGTGGAAAACTAGTATTCCGAAACCATTGTTTCCCCCTCTGACCATTTGTGACTCGTTTCATGTGTTGTGACGTTGACCACCCATATTGAAATCCTTTGGTGATGGTCTGTGGCATATGCCTAATTTGGTTCTTCGGTGTGCATAGTAGCCACACCGTGCTACTATGTATTGAAGTTCTTTGTCCTTTATAGTCAATACATAGGGTCCCCAAACCATTGTCTCTCCCTCTGACCATTTTTGAATCGTGTTATGCGTTTTGAATGTTGACCACACATATTGGACTTCTTTGGTCATAGTCAGTGACCTATGCATCCTTTGGTTGGTCACTCTGCATGCTAGCCACACTGTGCCACTACTTGTTGAATGTCATTGTACTTGCTAGTTGATAACTAGTGTTCCCAACCCATAGATTCCCCTTCTGACCATTTGTGACTCGTGTTAAGAGTTTTGAACGTTGGCCACACACTGTGAAATTCTTTTGGTCATGGTTAGTGGCATATGCCTACTTTGGTTTGTCACTGTACATGGTTTCCACGCCGTGTCACTACGTATTGTAGGTCTTTGTGCGTTCTAGATGATAGCTAGTGTTCCCACACCATTATTACCCCCTTTGACTATGTGTGACTCTTGTTGTGAGTTGTCAACATTGACCACATGAAGTGAAACTCTTTGGTCATGGTCAGTGACACATGCATACCTTGGTTGGCCGCCGTGCACGTTAGCCACACTATGCCACTGCATATTGACGGTCTTTGTACTTGCTAGTTTATAACTAGTATTCACAAACCATTGTTTCCCCCTCTGACCATTTGTGACTCGTGTTATGAGTTGTCAAAGTTGACCACACATAGTGACATTCTTGGTCATGGTCAGTGACATATGCCTACTTTGGTTGGTTACTGTACATGGTAGCCACACCGTGCTACTACTTATTAAATGTCCTTGTGCTTGCTGGTTGATACCTGGTGTTCCCAAACCATCGTTCCCCCCTCTGACCATTTGTGACTAGTATCATAAGTTGTCAACGTTGACCACACACAGCGGATTCCTTTGCTTAAAGGCAGTACATAAGCCTACTTTGGTTGGTCATTGTGCATGGTAGCCACACCGTGCTACTACTTATTGAATATTGTTGTACTCGCTAGTTGAAAACTAATATTCCAAAATCATTGTTTTCCCCTCTGACCATTTGTGACTCATGTTATGGGTTGTGAACCTTGACCACCCATATTGAAATTCTTTGGTCATGGTCAGTGACATATGCCTAGTTTGGTTGTTCGGTGTCCATAGTAGCCACACTGTGCCACTACTTATTGAAGTTCTTTCTCCATTCTAGTCGCTACATAGGATTCCCAATCCATTGTCTCTCCCTCTGACCATTTGTGACTTGTGTTATGAGCTGTCAATGTTGACCACACATAGTGGACTTCTTTGGTCATAGTCAGTGACGTATGCATCCTTTGGTTGGTCACTGTGCACGCTAGCCACACCGTGCCACTACTTGTTGAATGTCTTTGTACTTGCTAGTTGATAACTAGTGTTCCCAACCCATAGGTTCCCCTCTGACCATTTGTGACTTGTGTTATGAGCTGTCAATGTTGACCACACATAGTGGACTTCTTTGGTCATAGTCAGTGACGTATGCATCCTTTGGTTGGTCACTGTGCACGCTAGCCACACCGTGCCACTACTTGTTGAATGTCTTTGTACTTGCTAGTTGATAACTAGTGTTCCCAACCCATAGGTTCCCCTCTGACCATTTGTGACTCGTGTTATGAGTTTCAACGCTGACCACACACTGTGAAGTTCTTTTGGTCATGGTTAGTGGCATATGCCTACTTTGGTTTGTCACTTTACATGGTTTCCACGCTGTGTCACTACGTATTGAAGGTCTTTGTGCTTTCTAGTTAATAGCTAATGTTCCCAAAGCATTGTTGTCCCCTCCCACTTTATGTGACTTTTGTTGTGAGTTGTCAACGTTGACCACGTGAAGTGGAATTATTTGGTCATGACCAGCGACATATGCATACTTTGGTTGGTCACTGTGCATGGTAGCCACACTGTACCATTACATATTGAAGGTCTTTGTACTTGCTAGTCAATAACTGGTATTCACAAACCATTGTTTCCCCCTTTGACCATTTGTGACTCGTGTTATGAGTTGTCAAAGTTGACCACACATATTGACATTATTTGTTCATGATCAGTGACATATGCCTCCTTTAGTTGGTCATTGTACATGGTAGCCACACCGTGCCACTACTTGCTGAAGGTCCCTGTGTTTGCTAGTTGATACCTGGTGTTCCCAATCCATCGTTCCCCCCATTTGACCATTTGTGACTCGTATTATGAGTTGTCAACGTTGACCACACACAGCGGATTTCTTTGGTCAAAGGCAGTACATGTGCCTACAATGGTCGGTCATTGAGCATGGTAGCCACACCGTGCTACTACTTATTGAAGGTTGTTGTACTTGCTAGTGGAAAACTAATATTCCGAAACCATTGTTTCCCCCTCTGACCATTTGTGACTCGTGCGATGGGTTGTGAACGTTGTCCACCCATATTGAAATTCTTTGGTGATGATCAGTGGCATGTGCCTAGTTTGGTTCTTCGGTGTGCATAGTAGCCACACCGTGCTACTACGTATTGAAGTTCTTTGTCCTTTCTAGTCGATACATAGGCTCCCCAAACCATTGTCTCTCCCTCTGACCATTTTTGACTCGTGTTATGCGTTGTGAATGTTGACCACACATAGTGGACTTCTTTGGTCATAGTCAGTGACGTCTGCATACCTTGGTTGGCCGCCGTGCACGGTAGCCACACTGTGCCACTTCATATTGACGGTCTTTGTACTTGTTAGTAGATAACTAGTATTCACAAACCATTGTTTCCCCCTCTGACCATTTGTGACTCGTGTTATGAGTTGTCAAAGTTGACCACACATAGTGACATTCTTGGTCATGGTCAGTGACATATACCTAATTTGGTTGGTCATTGTACATGGTAGCCACACCGTGCTACTACTTATTGAAGTTCCTTGAGCTTGCTAGTTGATACCTGGTGTTCCCAAAACATCGTTCCCCCCTCAGACCATTTGTGACTAGTATTATGAGTTATCAACGTTGACCACACACAGATGATTTCTTTGATCAAAGGCAGTACATATGCCTACTTTGGTCGGTCATTGTACATGGTAGCCACACCGTGCTACTACGTATTGAAGGTTGTTGTACCTGCTGGTTGAAAACTAATAGTCCAAAACCATTGTTTCCCCCTCTGACCATTTGTGACTCGTGTTATGGGTTGTGAACGTTGACCAACCATATTCAAATTCTTTGGTCATGGTAAGTGACATATGCATAGCTTGGTTGTTTGGTGTGCATAGTAGCCACACCGTGCCACTACGTATTGAAGTTCTTTGTCTTTTCTAGTCGCTACATAGGATTCCCAAACCATTGTCTCTAACTCTGACCATTGTTGACTCGTGTTATGAGATGTCAATGTTGACCACACATAGTGGACTTCTTTGGTCATACTCAGTGAGGTATGCATCCTTTGGTTGGTCACTGTGCAGGCTAGCCATACCGTGCCACTACTTGTTGAAGGTCTTTGTACTTGCACCTTCATAACTAGTGTTCCCAACCCATTGTTCCCCCCTCTGACCATTTGTGACTCGTGTTATGAGTTTCAACGCCGACCACACACTGTGAAGTACTTTTGTTCATGGTTAGTGGCATACGCCTACTTTGGTTTGTCACTTTACATGGTTGCCACGCTGTGTCACTACGTATTGAATGTCTTTGTGCTTTCTAGTTGATAGCTAGTGTTCCCAAAGCATTGTTGTCCCCCCTCACTATATGTGACTCTTGTTGTGAGTTGTCAACGTTGACCACGTGAAGTGGAATTCTTTGGTCATGACCAGTGACATATGCATACTTTGGTTGGTCACTGTGCATGGTAGCCACACTGTGCCATGACATATTGAAGGTATTTGTACTTGCTAGTCAATAACTAGTATTCACAAACCATTGTTTCCCCCTCTGACCATTTGTGACTCGTGTTATGAGTTGTCAAAGTTGACCACATATATTGACATTATTTGGTCATGACCAGTGACATATGCCTCCTTTGGTTGGTCATTGTACATGGTAGCCACACCGTGCCACTACTTGTTGAAGGTCCCTGTGCTTTCTAGTTGATACCTGGTGTTCCCAACCCATTGTTCCCCCCATCTGACCAATTGTGACTCGTATTATGAGTTGTCAACGTTGACCACACACAGCGGGTTTCTCTACTTAAAGGCAGTACATATGCCTACTTTGGTTGGTCATTGTGCATGGTAGCCACACCGTGCTACTACTTATTGAAGATCGTTGTACTTGCTAGTTGAAAAATAATATTCCAAAATCATTGTTTTCCCCTCCGACCATTTGTGACTCATGTTATGGGTTGTGAACGTTGACAACCCATATTGAAATTCTTTGGTCATGGTCAGTGACGTATGCCTAGTTTGGTTGTTCGGTGTCCATAGTAGCCACACCGTGCCACTACTTATTGAAGTTCTTTGTCCATTCTAGTCGCTACATAGGGTTCCCAATCCATTGTCTTTCCCTCTGACCATTTGTGACTGGTGTTATGAGCTGTCAATGTTGACCACACATTGTGGACTTCTTTGGTCATAGTCAGTGACGTATGCATCATTTGGTTGGTCACTGTACACGCTAGCCACACCGTGCCACTACTTGTTGAAGGTCTTTGTACTTGCTAGTTGATAACTAGTGTTCCCAACCCATAGTTCCCCTCTGACCATTTGTGACTCGTGTTATGAGTTATCAACGTTAACACACACTGTGAAGTTATTTTGGTCATTGTTAGTGGCATATGCCTACTTTGTTTTGCCACTGTACATGGTTGCCACGCCGTGTCACTACGTATTGAAGGCCTTTGTGCTTTCTAGTTGATAGCTAGTGTTCCCAAACCATTTTTACCCCTTCTGACTATCCGTAACTCTTGTTCTGAGTTGTCAACGTTGACCACATGAAGTGAAATTATTTGGTCATGGTCAGTGGCATATGCATACTTTGGTTGGTCACTGTGCATGGTAGCTACGCTGTGCCTACATATTGACGGTCTTTGTACTTGCTAGTCAATAACTAGTATCTATCAACCATTGTTTCCCCCTCAGAACATTTGTGACTTGTGTTATGAGTTGTCAAAGGTGACAACACATAGTGACATTCTTTGGTCATGGTCAGTGACATATGCCTACTTTGGTTGGTCATTATACATGGTAGCCACACCGTGCCATTACATATTGAAGGTCCTTGTGCTCGCTAGTTGATACCTGGTGTTCCCAAACCATCGTTCCCTCCTCTGACCATTTGCGACTCGTATTATGAGTTGTCAACGTTGACCACACACAGCGGATTTCTTTCGGCAAAGGCAGTACATATGCCTACATTGGTCGGTCATTGTGCATGCTAGCCAGACCGTGCTACTAATTATTAAAGGTCGTTGTCCTTGCTAGCTGAAAACTAATATTTTGAAACCATTGTTTCCCCCTCTGACCATTTGTGACTCGTGTTATGGGTTGTGAATGTTGACCACCCAAATTGAAAATCTTTGGTCATGGTCTGTGACATAGGCCTAGTTTGGTTGTTCGGTGTGCCTAGTAGCCACACTGTGCCACTATGTTTTGAAGTTCTTTGTCCTTTATAGTCTCTACATGGGGTTTCCAAACCATTGTCTCTCCATTTGACCAATTGTGACTCGTGTTACGAGTTATCAATGTTGACCACACATAGTGGACTTCTTTGATCATAGTCAGTGACGTATGCATCCTCTGGCTGTTCACTGTGCACGCAAGCCACACCGTGCCACTACTTGTTGAAGGTCTTTGTACTTGCTAGTTGCTAAGTAGTATTCCAAACCCATTGTTCCCCCTCTGACCATTTGTGACTCGTATTGTGAGTTTTCAACGTTGACCACACACCGTCAACTTCTTTTGGTCATGGTTAGTGGCATATGCCTACTTTGGTTTGTCACTGTACATGGTTGCCACGCCGTGTCACTACGTATTGAAGGTCTTTGTGCTTCCTAGTTGATAGATAGTGTTCCCAAACCATTGGTACCCCCCTTGACTATGTGTGACTCTTGTTGTGAGTTGTCAACGTTGACCACATGAAGTGAAATTCTTTGGTCATGGTCAGTGACACATGCATACTTTGGTTGGTCACTGTGCATGGTAGCCACATTGTGCTACTACATGTTGACAGTCTTTGTGCTTGCTAGTCGATAACCAGTATTCACAAACCATTGTTTCCCCCTCTGACCATTTGTGACTCATGTTATGAGTTGTCAAAGTTGACCACACACAGCGACATTCTTTGGTCATGGTCAGTGAATTATGCCTTTTTTGGTTGGTCATTGTACATGGTAGCCAGACCGTGCCACTACTTATTGCATTTCCTTGTGCTTGCTAGTTGATACTTGGTGTTCCCAAACCATCGTTCTCCCCTCTGACCAGTTGTGACATGTATTATGAGTTGTCAATGTTGACCATGCACAGCGGATTTATTTGGTCAAAGGCAGTACATATGCGTACTTTGGTCAGTCCTTGTGCATGGTAGCCACACCGTGCTACTAATTATTGAAGGTCGTTGTACTTGCTAGTTCAAAGTTAATGTTCCGAAACCATTGTTTCCCCCTTTGACCATTTGTGACTCGTGTTATCGGTTGGGTGGAATGTTGACCACCCATATGGGAATTCGTTGGTCATCATCAGTGACATATGCCTAGTTTGGTTGTTCGGTGTGCATAGTAGCCATACCGTGCCACTACTTATTAAAGTTCTTTGTCCTTTCTAGTCTCCACATAGGGTTCCCAATCCATTTTCTCTCCCTCTGACCATTTGTGAGTCGTGTTATGAGTTGTCAATGTTGACCACACCAAGTGGACTTCTTTGGTCATAGTCAGTGATGTATGCATCATTTGGTTGGTCACTGTGCACGCTAGCCACACCGTGCCACTACTTGTTGAAGCTCTTTGTACTTTCTAGTTGATAACTAGTCCTCCCAACCCATTGTTTCCCCCTCTGACCATTTGTGACTCGTGTTATGAGTTTTCAACGTTGACAACACACTATTATATTCTTTTGGTCATGGTTAGTGGCATATGCCTACTTTGGTTTGTCACTGTACATGGTTTCCAAGCCGTGTCACTACATATTGAAGGTCTTTGTGCTTTCTAGTTCATAGCTAGTGTTCCCAAACCATTGTTACTCCCTTTGACTATGTGTGACTCTTGTGGTGAGGTGTCAACGTTGACCACATGAAGTGAAAATCTTTGGTCATGGTCAGTGACATATGCATACTTTGGTTGGTCACTGTGCATGGTAGCCACACTGTGCCACTGCATATTGAAGGTCTTTGTACTTGCTAGTGGATAACTAGTATTCACAAACCATTGTTTCTCCCTCTGCCTATTTGTGACTCGTGTTATGAGTTATCAAAGCTGACCACACATAGTGACATTCTTTGGTCATGGTCAGTGACATATGCCTACTTTGGTTGGTCATTGTACATGGCAGCCACACCGTGCCTCTGCTTATTGAAGGTCCTTGTGCTTGGTAGTTGATACCAGATGTTCCCAAACCATTGTTCCCCCCTCTGACCATTTGTGACTTGTATTATGAGTTGTCAACGTAGACCACACACAGCGGATTTTTTTGGTCAAAGGCAGTACATATGCCTACTTTGGTCGGTCATTGTCCATTGTAGCCACACCATGCTACTACTTATTGAAGGTCGTTGTACATGCTAATTGAAAACAAACATTCTGAAACCATTGTTTCCCCCTCTGACCATGTGTAACTCGTGTTATGGGCTGTGAACGTTGACCATCCATATTGAAATTCTTCGGTCATGATTAGTGACATATGCCTAGTTTGGTTGTTCGGTGTGCATATTAGCCTCACCGTGCCACTACGTATTGAAGTTCTTTGTCCTGTGTAGTCGATACATGGGGTTCCCAAACCATTGTCTCTCCCTCTGACCATTTGTGACTCGTGTTATGACTTGGCAATGTTGACCACACATAGTGGACTTCTTTGGTCATAGTCCATGACATATGCATCCTTTGGTTGGTCACCGTGTGCACGCTATCCAGACTATACCACTACTTGTTGAAGATCTCTGTACTTGCTAGTTGATAACTTGTGTTCCCAATCCATTGTTACCCCCTCTGACCATTTGTGACTCGTGGTATGAGTTTTAAACGTTGACCACACACTGTGAAATTCGTTTGGTCATAGTTAGTGGCATATGCCTACTTTCGTTTGTCACTGTCGTGGTTGCCACGCCGTGTCACTATGTATTGAAGGTCTTTGTGCTTTCTAATTGATAGCTAGTGTTCCTAAACCATTGTTACCCCCTTTGACTAAGTGTGAGTTGTCAACATTGACCACATGAAGTGAAATTATTTGGTCAAGGTCAGTGACATATGCATACTTTGGTTGGTCACTATGCATGGTAGCCACACTGTACCACTACAGATTGAAGGTCTTTGTACTTGCTAGTCGATAACTAGTATAAACAAACCATTGTTTCCCCCTCTGACCATTTGTGACTCGTGTTATGAGTTGTCAAAGTTGACCAGACATAGTGACATTCTTTAGTCATGGTCTGTGACATATCCCTACTTTGGTTGGTCATTGTACATAGTAGCCACACCGTGCCACTACTTATTGAAGGTCCTTGTGCTTGCTAGTTGATACCTGGTGTTTCCAAACCATCGTTCGCCCCTCTGACCATTTGCGACTCATATTATGAGTTGTCAACATTGACCACACATAGTTGATTTCTTTGGTCATAGGCAGTACATATGCCTACTTTGGTCAGTCATTGTGCATGGTAGCCACACTGTGCTACTACTTATTAAAGGTCGTTGTACTTGCTAGTTGAAAACTAATACTCTAAAACCATTGTTTCCCCCTCTGACCATTTGTGACTCGTGTTATGGGTTGTGAACGTTGACCACCCATATTGAAATTCTTCGGTCATGGTCTGTGACATATGCCTAGTTTGGTTGTTCGGTGTGCGTAGTAGCAACACCGTGCCACTACTTTTTGAAGCTCGTTGTCCTTTATAGTTGCTACATAGGGTTCCCAATCCATTTTCTCTCCCTTTGACCATTATTGACTCGTGTTACGAGTTATCAATGTTGAACATACATAGTGGACTTCTTTTGTCATAGTCAGTGACGTATGCATCCTTTGGTTGTTCACTGTGCACGCTAGCCACACCGTGCCACTACTTGTTGAAGGTCTTTGTACTTGCTAGTTGCTAAGTAGTATTCCAGACCCATTATTTCCCCCTCTGACCATTCGTGACTCGTATTATGAGTTTTCAATGTTTGTTGGCCCGAGGGTGAGTGTGCACCCTGGAGGGTCCCTAGCAGTGGCTGGTTCACACCACCAACTGTTTTTGGAGAGACTGAAACTGTGGAGGCAACTCGTTCCAAGGATGGCAGAAAACTAGTCAGAGAGTGTGGCAACAGTTTTGGCCTCAATTTACTGGGAATAAACTCTTGATCAAGGCTCACAAGCAGTGGCATTTTATGGCCAGTGAACTAAGCTTTCCAGAACACCAAAGCATGCCAGATTTGGAGCTTCCTAGTAGATTCTATGGCTTCTAGAGTGCTCCTTGGTAGGCTGTCCTTTTCCCACCTAGGAAGGCATCCCTTCCCTCCTCTAGAAGCTTCTGCCCCTTCCTAGATTCCTCAGCTTGCTTCTAGTAGGAGGGAAGGTGTCCAAAAGACCAAGACACCTCTAGATGCCTTGTAGGACAAGTCACCCCTTCTAGAAGGTGTGTCACCTTCTTGGACCCTCACCTGGCCTTCTAGAAACTTAAAGAGGAACTCTAGAGGTTGAGCTAGCTTCCTGGCATCTATTTTCCACCTCCCTTGAGGCAGGGCANGTGTTCCTTTTTGGAGTCACTCCTGCCATGGTGAGGAGCATCATTCCAACAATCTCCCCCTTGCGCATCACCCATGGCAGTCGTCCATGCTCAACCTATAACTGAGGAGACTTTCTCCTCGTGGGAGGCAAGCTTACATTTTATTTCTCCCTCCCACTCAGCCCCATCCTTCTTGTGCAGTGCCTCCTTGAGGCTCCTCTTGCGCGAACCCAGTCCAAATGCCCTTGTCGGCATCGTATCTTTTTGTCCTTCTTCGCACACGGTTGCTCGTTCGGGACTGTTGAGGTGGTTGTGCTTGTTGCTGTCCCCTTTCGGCGCCATCCTCTCCAAGCACCTGCTCCCCCTCTCTTGGAGACCTTGGAGACATCTCTCGACTCCCCGCCTCTTCGTCCATCTCCGGTGCTTCGGATTCTTCATCCGAACTGGCCGGAATAAATTCTGCCGGTCGCCCATCGCTCGGGTGATCCTCTCCGGCTGGTGCTGCTGCGAGGACGTCACCCTCATTCACGTCCTCCGGCGTCTCCCCCTCAAGGAGTGGCATCCACTTCTCCCTCTTGGAGAGACCTGCCTCCTTGTCTGTCCAACGGCTTTTCTCGTCGAACGTGACATCGCGACTCCGCACAATCTGCTGCCTCCTTGGGTCAAAGAGCCGGTACGCCTTGCTTCCGCTCTCATATCCAAGGAAAATACACCGGCGGGTACGCGGGTCCAGCTTGCTCCGTCCCTCACGTGCTTGCACCATTGCATGTGCAACACAACCAAACGTGCGGAGGTGACCCACCGCCGGCTTCCTCCCGCTCCACACCTCTTGTGGCGTCTTCCACGCCTTTCTCTCCTTGTCCTTCAGCGTCTTGGTCGGCAAGAGATTCATGGTGTACGCTGCTGTCCTTGCCGCCTCCGCCCAATACCGTTGTGTAAGGCCGGCGTCGCTCAACATGGATCGCACCATGTTAAGGATTGTGTGATTCGCTCTCTCTGCGACGCCATTCTGTTGTGGGGAGTGTGGAGTTGTTTTCTGCCACTCAATCCCCTTGCTCTTCATCCACCCAAGGCACCCCGCATATTCACCGCCGTTGTCACTCCGGAACGCCTTCACCTTCAACTCTGTTTGCCGCTCCACATCAGCCACAAACTCTTGCATGCACGCAAGGACCTCACTCTTCCGCTTCATTGGGTAGAGGTAGAGTTTCCGGCTGTGGTCATCGATGAAGGTGAGGAAGTAGCGAGCTCCGCCGATGGAGCTCTCAAGCGGTCCACACACATCTGTGTGTACCACGGCCAGTTTTGCCGATGCACGCGTCCCCTTGGCGACAAACGGCTGCCGAGTTGATTTGCCAATGATGCATGGCTCACACACGGTCTCCTTGGTTCCATCAAGGCCGCTGATTTGGAGACCCCGCACCACTTCCCTCTTAGCCATCTCCTTCACTGTCGATGGAGAAAT
>SZWC01007643.1:80381-96407 GCA_023375785.1 Penium margaritaceum | reverse complement strand
CAGTTGAAGCACTCCCCCTTCTTGTCACCCTTCTTGGTGCCCTGTTTGGCACCCTTCCACTTGTCGCCTTGGCCTCCACTTTGAGGATGAACCGTGTAAGCTGAACTTGATGCCGCTGCACTCTCTCGACCGCCACGTCGCATCCACTCATTGCGCACGCACTCGGCAACCTTCAGGTACTTCAGCTCGTCGGAAGGCCAGCCACCAAGGACTGTGATCATGGGACTCCAACTGTCCGGCAAGGCCAGAAGGAGGATCATATCTTGCAACTGAGAGTCGACCTCCCAACCTGTGGCCACGCACTCCGCTGCGAGGGACTCAATCTGCTGCATGATCTCCATGATGTTGTCGCCTTCGTTGGCTCGGAGGGTGACGAGCCGGTTGAAGATGAAGAGCTGATTGGCAAGGTTGCTTGACTGGTAGATGGAGCAGAGTTTTGACCATGCGTCCGCGGCCAGGGTGCATCCTTGGATGTTCCCAAGTTGTGGTGGGCATAACGCGGACACAAGGAGCGCCAATGCCTTTTTGTTGCGCTTCTTGTATGCCTCCTTCACCTCAGCCGTTGCAGTCTCCGACGGAGCAGTCTCATCGCCTTTTAAGAGCTCAAGCAGTCCCTTGTCGTCGAGGAAGACCTCAAACTACCACCTCCACAAGGCAAAGCCTGTCCCATCAAACTTAAGGACAGCGCGGCTGCTCTCTTGCTCGCTGGTTGCCATGTCTTGCTGTTGGAAGCGTGAAAACAAGCTGGCTTTGAACCCTTAGAGGCGTGGGCCCATAACCCTTTGTTGGCCTGAGGGTGAGTGTGCACCCTGGAGGGTCCCTAGCAGTGGCTGGTTCACACCACCAACTGTTTTTTGAGAGACTGAAACTGTGGAGGCAACTCATTCCAAGGATGGCAGAAAACTAGTCAGAGAGTGTGGCAACAGTTTTGGCCTCAATTGACTGGGAATAAACCCTTGATCAAGGCTCACAAGCAGTGGAATTTTATGGCCACTGAAGTAAGCTTTCCAGAACACCAAAGCATGCCAGATTTGGAGCTTCCTAGTAGATTCTATGGCTTCTAGAGTGCTCCTTGGTAGGCTGTCCTTTTCCCACGTAGGAAGGCATCCCTTCCCTCTTCTAGAAGCATCTGCCCCTTCCTAGATTCCTCAGCTTGCTTCTAGTAGGAGGGAAGGTGTCCAAAAGACCAAGACACCTCTAGATGCCTTGTAGGACAAGTCACCCCTTCTAAAAAGGTGTGTCACCTTCCTGGACCCTCACCTGGCCTTCTAGAAACTTAAAGAGGAACTCTAGAGGTTGAGCTAGCTTCCTAGCATCTATTTTCCACCTCCCTTGAGGCAGGGCATAATTTCATCTTGTGGGACTTGAACCCGGGCCCCTGCCTCTATAGGTGGACACCATTAACCACTAAGCCACCTTGGCTTGTCTTTGTAGTGTTCCTTTTTGGAGTCACTCCTGCCATGGTGAGGAGCATCATTCCAACAATGTTGACCACACACCGTGAAATTCTTTTGGTCATGGTCAGTGGAATATGCCTACTTTGGTTTGTCACTGTTCATGGTTGCCACGTCGTGTCACTACGTATTGAAGGTCGTTGTGCTTTCTAGTTGATAGCTAGTGTTCCCAAACCATTGTTACTCCCTTTGACTACGTGTGAATCTTGTTGTGAGTTGTCAACGTTGACCACATGAAGTGAAATTCTTTGGTCATGGTCAGTGACATATGCATACTTTGGCTGGTCACTGTGCATGGTAGTCACACTGTGCCACTACATGTTGATGGTCTTTGTACTTGCTAGTCGATAACTGATATTCACAAACCATTGTTTCCCCCTCTGACCATTTCTGACTCGTGTTATGAGTTGTCAAAGTTGACCACACACAGTGACATTCTTTGGTCATGGTCAGTGACGTATGCCTACTTTGGTTGGTCATTGTACATAGTAGCCAGACCGTGCCACTACTCATTGAAGGTCCTTTTGCTTGCTAGTTGATACCGGGTGTTCCCAAACCATCCTTCCCCCCTCTGACCATTTTTGACTCGTATTATGAGTTGTCAACGTTGACCACACACAGCGGATTCCTTGGTCAAAGGCAGTACATATGCCTACATTGGTCGTTCATTGTGCATGGTAGCCAGACCGTGCTACTAATTATTGAATGTCGCTGTCCTTGCTAGTTGAAAACTAATATTTCGAAACCATTGTTTCCCCCTCTGACCATTTCTAACTCGTGTTATGGGTTGTGAACATTGACCACCCATAGTGAAATTCTTTGGTCATGGTCAGTGACATATGCCTAGTTTGGTTGTTCGGTGTGCATAGTAGCCACACCGTGCCACCACGTATTGAAGCTCTTTGTCCTTTCTAGTTGATACATAGGGTTCCCAAACCAATTTCTATCCCTTTGACCATTTGTGACTCGTGTTATGAGTTGTCAATGTTGACCACACATAGTGGACTTCTTTGGTCATAGTCAGTGACGTATGCATCCTTTGGTTGGTCACTGTGCACGCTAGCCACACCGTGCCACTACTTGTTGAAGGTCTTTGTACCTGCTAGTTGATACCTAATGTTCCCAACCCATTGTTTCCCCCTCTGACCATTTGTGACTCGTGTTATGAGTTGTCAATGTTGACCACACATAGTGGACTTCTTTGGTCATAGTCAGTGACGTATGCATCCTTTGGTTGGTCACTGTGCACGCTAGCCACACCGTGCCACTACTTGTTGAAGGTCTTTGTACCTGCTAGTTGATACCTAATGTTCCCAACCCATTGTTTCCCCCTCTGACCATTTGTGACTCGTGTTATGATTTTTCAACGTTGACCATACACTGTAAAATTTGGTTGGTCATGATTCGTGGCATATGCTTACTTTGGTTTGTCACTGTACATGGGTGCTACGCCATGTCACTACGTATTGAAGGTCTTTGTGCTTTCTAGTTGAACGCTAGTGTTCCCAACCCATTGTTACCCCCTTTGCCTATGTGTGACTCTTGCTGTGAGTTTTCAACGTTGACCACATGAAGTGAAATTCTTTGGTCAAGGTCAGTGACATATGCATACTTTGGTTGGTCACTCAGCATGGTAGCTACACTGTGCCACAACATACTGACGGTTTCTGTACTTGCTAGTCGATAACTAGTATCCACAGACCATTGTTTCCCCCTCGGACCATTTGTGACTCGTGTTATGAGTTGTCAAAGGTGACCACACATCGTGACATTCTTTGGTCATGGTCAGTGACATATGCCTACTTTGGTTGGTCCTTGTACATGGTAGCCACACCGTGCCAATACTTATTGAAGGTTCTTGTGCTTGCTAGTTGAAACCTAGTGTTCCCAAAGCATCGTTTCCCCCTCTGACCATTTGTGACTCGTATTATGAGTTGTCAATGTTGACCACACACATCGGATTTCTTTGGTCAAAGGCAGTATATATGCCTACTTTGGTCAGTCATTGTGCATGGTAGCCACGCCGTGCTACAACTTATTGAAGTTCGTTGTACTTGCTAGTTGAAAAATAATAATCTGAAACCATTGTTTTCCCCTTTGACCATTTTTGACTCGTGTTATGGATTGTGAACGTTGACCACTTATATTGAAATCCTTTGGTCATGGTCAGTGACATATGCCTAGTTTGGTTGTTTGGTCTGAATAGTAGCCACACCGTGCCACTACTTATTGAAGTTTTTTGTCTTTTATGTTCTCTACATAGGGTTCCCAATCCATTGTCTCTCCCTCTGACCATTTGTGACTCGTGTTATGAGTTGTCAATGTTGACCACACACAGTGGACTTCTTTGGTCATAGTCAGTGACGTATGCATCCGTTGGTTAGTCACTGTGCATGCTAGCCACACCGTGCCACTACTTGTTGAAGGTCTTTGTACTTGCTAGTTGATAACTAGTGTTCCCAACCCATCGTTCCCCCCTCTGACCATTTGTGACTCGTATTATGAGTTGTCAACGTTGACCACACACAGCAGATTTCTTTGGTCAACGGCAGTACATATGCCTCCTTTAGTCGGTCATTGTGCATGGTAGCCACAACGTGCTACTAATTATTCAAGGTCGTTATCCTTGCTAGTTGAAAACTAATATTCCGAAACCATTGTTTCTCCCTCTGACCATTTGTGACTCGTGTTATGGGTTGTGAACGTTGAACACCCATACTGAAATTCTTTGGTCATGGTCGGTGACATATGCCTAGTTTGGTTGTTCGGTGTGCATAGTAGCCACACTGTGCCACCACATATTGAAGTTCTTTGTCCTCTCTCGTCGATACATATGATTCCCAACCCATTGTCTCTCCCTCTGACCATTTGTGACTCGTGTTATGAGTTGTCAATGTTGACCACACATAGTGGACTTCTTTGGTCATAGCCAGTTATGTATGCATCCTTTGGTTGGTCACTGTGCATGCTAGCCACACCGTGCCACTACTTGCTGAAGGTCTTTGTACTTGCTAGTTGATAACTAGTCCTCTTAACTCATTTGATTCCCCCTCTGACCATTTCTGACTCGTGTTATGAGTTTTTCAATGTTTACCACACACTATGAAATTTGTATGGTCATGGTTAGTGGCATATGCCTACTTTGGTTGTCACTGAACATGCCACACCGTGTCATTACGTATTGAAGATCTTTGTGCGTTCTAGATGATAGCTAGTGTTCCCAAACCATTGTTACCCCCTCTGACTATCCGTGACTCTTGTTGTGAGTTGTCAAAGTTGACCACACGTAGTGACATTCTTTGGTCATGATCAGTGACATATGTCTACTTTGGTTGGTCATTGTACATGGTAGCCACACCGTGCCACTGCTTATTGAAGGTCCTTGTGCTTGCTAGTTGACACCTAGTGTTCCCAAACCATTGTTCCCCCCTCTGACCATTTGTGACTCGTACTATGAGTTGTCAACGTTGTCCACACATAGCGGATATCTTTGGTCAACGGTAGTATATATGCTTACTTTGGTCGGTCTTTGTGCATGGTAGCCACACCGTGCTACTACTTATTGAAGGTCGTTTTATTTGCTACTTGAAAACTAGTATTCCAAAACCATTGTTTCCCCCTCTGACCATTCGTGAATCGTGTTATGGGTTGTGAACGTTGACCACCCATGTTGAAATTCTTTGGTCATGGTCTGTGACATATGCCTAGTTTGGTTGTTCGGTGTGCGTAGTAGCTACACCGTGCCACTGATTTTTGAAGTTCTTTGTCCTTTATAGTCGCTACAAAGGGTTTCCAAACCATTGTCTCTCCCTCTGACCATTCTTGACTCGTGTTACGAGTTATCAATGCTGACCACACATAGTGGATTTCTTTCATCATAGTCAGTGACGTATGCATCCTTTGGTTATTCACTGTGCACGCTAGCCACACCATGCCACTACTTGTTGAAGGTCTTTGTACTTGCTAGTTGCTAAGTAGTATTCCAAACACTTTGTGTCCCCCTCTGACCATTCGTGACTCGTATTATGAGTTTTCAACGTTGACCACACACCGTGAAATTCTTTTGGTCTGGTTAGTGGCACATGCCTACTTTGGTTTGTCACTGTACATGGTTGCCACGTCGTGTCACTACGTATTGAAGGTCTTTGTGCTTTCTAGTTCGAAGCTAGTGTTCCCAACCCATTGTTACCCCCTTTGACTATGTGTGACTCTTGTTGTGAGTTGTCAACGTTGACCACATGAAGTGACATTCTTTGGTCATGGTCAGTGACATATGCCTACTTTGGTTGGTCATTGTACATGGTAGCCAGACCGTGCCACTACTTATTGAAGGTCCTTGTGCTTGCTACTTGATACCTGGTGTTCCCAAACCATCTTTCTCCCCTCTGACCATTTGTGACATGTATAATGAGTTGTCAATGTTGACCATACACAGCGGATTCCTTTGGTCAAATGCAGTACATATGCGTACTCCAGTCAGTCCTTGTGCATGGTAGCCACACCGTGCTACTAATTATTGAAGGTCGTTGTACTTGCTAGTTCAAAGCTAACATTCCAAAACCATTGTTTCCCCCTCTGACCATTTGTGACTCGTGTTATGGGTTGGGTGGAATGTTGACCAGCCATATGGGAATTCGTTGGTCATGATCAGTGACATATGCCTAGTTTGGTTGTTCGGTGTGCATAGTAGCCATACCGTGCCACTTCATATTAAAATTCTTTGTCCTTTATAGTCTCTACATAGGGTTTCTAATCCATTGTCTCTCCCTCTGAGAATTTGTGACTCGTTTTATGGGTTGTGAATGTTGACCACACAAAGTGGACTTATTTGGTCATAGTCAGTGACGTATGCATCATTTGGTTGGTCACTGTGCACGCTAGCCACACCGTGCCACTACTTGTTGAAGGTCTTTGTACTTTCTAGTTGATAACTAGTGTTCCCATCCCATTGTTTCCTCCTCTGACCATTTGTGACTCGTGTTATGAGTTTTCAACGTTGAAAACACACTGTTATATTATTTTGGTCATGGTTAGTGGCGTATGCCTACTTTGGTTTGTCACTGTACATGGTTGCCACGCCGTGTCACTACATATTGAAGGTCTTTGTGCTTTGTAGTTCATAGCTAGTGTTCCCAAACTATTGTTACCCCCTTTGACTATGTGTGACTCTTGTTGTGAGTTGTCAACGTTGACCACAAGAAGTGAAATTCTTTGGTCATGGTCAGTAACATATGCATACTTTGGTTGGTCACTGTGCATGGTAGCCACCCTGTGCCACTGCATATTGAAGGTATTTATACTTGCTAGTCGATAACTAGTATTCACAAACCATTGTATCTCCCTCTGCCTATTTGTGACTCGTGTTATGAGTTGTCAAAATTGACCACACATAGTGACATTATCTGGTCATGGTCATTGGCATATGCCTACTTTGGTTGGTCATTGTACATGGTAGTCACACCGTGCCACTGCTTATTGAAGGTCCTTGTGCTTGCTAGTTGATACCTGGTGTTCCCAAACCATCGTTCCCCCCTTTGACCATTTGTGACTTGTATTATTAGTTGTCAACGCTGACCACACACAGCGGATTTCTTTGGTCAAGGGCAGTACATATGCCTACTTTGGTCAGCCATTGTGCATTGTAGCCACACCATGCTACTACTTACTGACGGTCGTTGTACTTGCTAGTTGAAAACTAACATTCCAAATTCACTGTTTCCCCCTCTGACCATGTGTGACTCGTGTTACGGGCTGTGAACGTTGACCATCCATATTGAAATTCTTTGGTCATGATTAGTGACATATACCTAGTTTGGTTGTTCGGTGTGCATATTAGCCTCACCGTGCCTCTCCGTATTGAAGTTCTTTGTCCTGTCTAGTTCATACATGGGGTTCCCAAACCATTGTATCTCCCTCTGACCATTTGTGACTCGTGTTATGACTTGTCAATGTTGACCACGCACAATGGACTTCTTTGGTCATAGTCAGTGACGTATGCATCCTTTGGTTATTCACTGTGCACGCTAGCCACACTATACCACTACTTGTTGAAGATATCTGTACTTGCTACTTGATAACTCGTGTTCCCAACTCATTCTTACCCCCTCTGACCATTTGTGACTTGTGTTATGAGTTTTCAACGTTGACCACACACTGTGAAATTCGTTTGGTTATGGTTAGTGGCATATGCCTACTTTGGTTTGTCACTGTACATGGTTGCCACGCAGTGTCACTACGTATTCAAGGTCTTTTTGCTTTCTAGTTGATAGCTAGTGTTCCCAAGCCATTATTACCCCCTTTGAATATCTGTGACTCTTGTTGTGAGTTGTGAATGTTGACCACGTGAAGTGGAATTCTTTGGTCATGTTCAGTGACATATGCATACTTCGGTTGGTTACTGTGCATGGTAGCCACACTGTGCCACTGCATATTGAAGGTCTTTGTACTTGCTAGTCGACCGCTAGTGTTCACAAACCATTCTTTCCCCCTCTGACCATTTGTGACTCGTGTTATGAGTTTTCAAAGTTGACCACACATAGTGACGTTCGTTGGTCATGGTCAGTGACATATGCCTACTTTGGTTGGTCATTGTACATGGTAGCCACACCGTGTCGTTACTTATTGAATGTCCATGTGCTTGCTAGTTGATACCTGTCATTCCCAAACCATCGTTCCCCCCTCTGACCATTTGTGACTCGTATTATGAGTTGTCAACAATGACCACACACAGCGGATCTCTTTGGTCAAATGGAGTACATATGATTACTTTGATTGATCATTGTGCATGCTAGCCATACCGTGCTACTACTTATTTAAAATCGTTGTACTTGCTAGTTGAAGACTAATATTCCGAAACCATTGTTTCCCCCTCTGACCATTTGTGACTCGTGTTATGGGTTTTGAACGTTGACCACCCATATTGAGATTCTTTGGTCATGGTCAGTGACATATGCCTAGTTTGGTTGTTCACTATGCATAGTAGCCACACCGTGCCACTACTTATTGAAGTTCTTTTTCCGTTCTAGTTGCTACATAGGGTTCCCAAACCATTGTCTCTCCATCTAACCATTTTTGACTCGTGTTATGAGTTGTCAATGTTGACCACAGACAGTGGACTTCTTTGGTCATAGTCAGTGACGTATGCATCCTTTGGCTGGTCACTGTGCACGCTAGCCACACCGTGCCACTGCTTGTTGAAGGTCTTTGTACTTGCTAGTTGATAACTAGTGTTCCCAACCCATTGTTTCCCCCTCTAACCAGTTGTGACTTGTGTTACGAGTTTTCACCGTTGACCACACACTGTGAAATTCTTTTGGTCATGGTTAGTGGCATGTGCCTACTTTGGTTTTTCACTGTACATGGTTGCCATGCCATGTCACTACATATTGAAGGTCTTTGTGCTTTCTAGTTGATAGCTAAAGTTTCCAAACCATTGTTTCCTCCTTTCACTATGTGTGACTCTTGTTGTGAGTTGTCAACGTTGACCACATGTGGTGAAATTATTTGGTCAGTGACATATGCATACTTTGGTTGGTCACTGTGCATGGTAGCCACATTGTGCCACTACATATTGACGGTCTTTGTACTTGCTAGTCGATAACTAGTATTCAAAAACCATTGTTCCTCTTTCAGACCATTTCTGTCTGTTGTATGAGTTGTCAAAGTGGATCACACATAGTGACATTCTTTGGTCATGGTCAGTGACATATACCTACTTTGGTTGGTCATTGCACATGGTAGCCACACCTCGCCATTACTTATTCAAGGTCCTTGTGCTTGCTAGTTGATACTTGGTGCTCCCAAACCATCGGTCCCCCCTCTGACCATTTGTGACTCGTATTATGAGTTGTCAACGTTGACCACACACAGCTGATTTCTTTCGTCAAAGTCAGTACATATGCCTACTTTGGTTGTCATTGTGCATGGTAGCCACACCGTGCTACTACTTATTGAAGGCCGTTGTACTTGCTAGTTGAAAACTAATATTCCAAAACCAGTGTTCCCCCCTCTGACCATTTGTGACTCGTGTTATGGGTTGTGAACGTTGACCACCCATATTCAAATTCTTTGGTCATGGTCAGTGACATATGCCTAGTTTGGTTGTTCGGTGTGCATAGTAGCCACACCGTGCCACTGCGTATTGACGTTCTTTTTCATTTCCAGTCGCTACATAGGGTTCCTAATCCATTGTCCCTCCCTCTGACCATTTGTGAATTGTGTTATAAGTTGTCAATGTTTACCACACATTGTGGACTTCTTTGGTCATAGTCAGTGACGTATGCATCCTTTGGGTCGTCACTGTGCACGCTAGCCACATGGTGTGGCCCACACCGTGCCACTACTTGTTAAAGAACTTTGTACTTGCTAGTTGATAACAAGTGTTTCCAACTCATTGTTCCCCCCTGTGACCATTTGTGACTCGTGTCATGAGTTTTCAACGTTGACCACACACTGTGAATTTCTTTTGGTCATAATTAGTGGCATATGCCTACTTTGGTTTGTCACTGTACATGGTTGCCATGCCGTGTCATTACGTATTGAAAGTCTCTGTGCTTTCTAGTTAATAGCTAGTGTTCCCAAACCATTGTTACCCCCTTTGACTATGTGTGAAGTGTCAACGTTGACCACATGAAGTGAAATTCTTTGGTCATGGTCAGTGACATATGCATACTTTGGTTGGTCACTGTGCATGGTAGCCACATTGTGCCACTACATATTGACAGTATTTGTACTTGCTAGTCGATAACTAGTATTCACAAAGAATTGTTTTCCCCTCTGACCATTTGTGACTCGTGTTATGATTTGGCAAAGTTGACCACACAAAGTGACACTCTTTTGTCATGGTCAGTGACATATGCCTACTTTGGTTGGTCATTGTACATGGAAGACACACCGTGCCACTACGTATTGAATGTCCTTTTGCTTGCTATTTGATACCTGGTGTTCCCAAACCATCGTTCCCCCCTCTGATCATTTGTGACTCGTATTATGTGTTGTCAACGTTGACAACACACAGCGGATTTCTCTGGTCAAATACAGTACATATGCCTACTTTGGCCGGTCATTGTGCATGGAAACCCCACCGTGCTACTACTTATTGAAGGTCGTTGTACTTTCTAGTTGAAAACTAATATCGCGAAACCATTGTTTCCCCCTTTGACCATCTGTGACTCGTGTTATGGGTTGTGAACGTTGACCACCCATATTGAAATTCTTTGGTCATGGTCAGTGACATATGCCTAGTTGCGTTGTGCGGTATGCATAGTAGCCACACCGTGCGGCCACGTATTGGAGGTCTATGTCCTTTCTTGTCGCTGCATAGGATTCCCAAACCACTGTGTCTCCATCTGACCATTTGTGACTCGTGTTATGAGTTGTCAATGTTGACCACACATAGTGGACTTCTTTGGTCATAGTCATAACGAATGCATCCTTTGGTTGGTCACTGCGCAAGCTAGCCATACCGTGCCACTACTTGTTGAAGGTTTTTGTACTTGTTAGTTGATAACTAGTATTACCAACCCATTGTTTCCCCCTCTGACAATTTGTGACTCGTGTTATGAGTTTTCAACGTTGACAACACGCTGTGAACTTCTGTTGGTCATGATTAGTGGCATATGCCTACTTTGGTTTGTCACTGTTCATGGTTGCCAAGCCGTGTCACTACGTATTGAAGGTCTTTGTGCTTTCTAGTTGATAGCTAGTGTTCCCAAACCATTGTTATCCCCTCATACTAATTGTGACTCTTGTTGTGAGTTGTCAACGTTGACCACATAAAGTGAAATTCTTTGGTCATGGTCAGTGCCATATGCATACTTTGGTTGGTAACTCTGGATGGTAGCCACACTGTGCCACTACATATTGACGGTCTTTGTACTTGCTAGTCGATAACTAGCATTCACAAACCATTGTTTCCCCATCTGGCCATTTGTGACTCGTGTTATGGTTTTTCAAAGTTGACCACACAAAGTGACATTTTTTGGTCATGGTCAGTGACTTATGCCTACTTTGGTTGGTCATTGTGCATGGTAGCCACAGCGTGCCACTACTTATCAAATGTCATTGTGCTTACTTGTTGATACCTGGTGTTCCCAAACCATTGTTCCTCCCTCTGACCATTTGTGACTCGTATTATGAGTTGTCAACATTGACCACACACAACGGATTTCTTTGGTCAAAGGCACTACATGTATCTACTTTGGTCGGTCATTGTGCATGGTAGCCACACCGTGCTACTACTTATTAAAGGTTGTTGTACTTGCCAGTTGAAAAATAATATTTTGAAACCAATGTTTCCCCCTCTAACCATTTGTGACTCGTGTTATGGGGTGTGAACGTTGACCACCCATGTTGAAATTCTTTGGTCATGGTCAGTGACATATGCCTAGTTTGGTTGTTCGGTGTGCATAGTAGCCACACTGTGCCACTACTTATTGAAGTTCTTTGTCCTCTGTAGTCGCTACATAGGGTTTCCAATCCATTGTCTCTCCCTCTGGCCATTTGTGACCGGTGTTATGAGTTGTCAATGTTGACCACACATAGTGGACTTCTTTGGTCATAGCCAGCGACGTATGCATCCTTTGGTTGGTCATTGTGCACGCTAGCCACACCGTGCCACTACTTGTTGAAGGTCTTTGTACTTGCTAGTTTTTAACTAGTGTTCCGAACCCATTGCTTCCCCCTCTGACCATTTGTGACTCGTGTTATGAGTTTTCAACGTTTACCACACACTGTGAAATTCTTTTGGTCATGGTTAGTAGCATATGCCTACTTTGGTTTGTCACTGTACATGGTTGACACGCCGTGTCACTGCGTATTGAAGGTCTTTGTGCTTTCTAGTTGATAGCTAGTGTTCCCAACCCATTGTTTCCCCCTCTGACTATCTGTGACTCTTGTTGTGAGTTGTCAACGTTGACCACATGAAGTGAAATTCTTTGGTCATGATCAGTGACATATGCATACTTTGGTTGGTCACAATGCATGGTAGCCAAACTATGCCACTGCATATTGAATGTCTTTGTACATGCTAGTTGATAACTAGTATTCACAATCCATTTTTCCCCCTCTGACCATTTGTGACTCGTGTTATGATTTGTCAAAGTTGACCACACATAGTGACATTCTTTGGTCATGGTCAGTGACGTATGCCTACTTTGGTTGGTCATTCTACATGGCAGCTACACCGTGCCACTACTCAGTGAAGGTCCTTGTGCTTGTTAGTTGATACCTGGTGTTCCCAAACCATCGTTCCCCCCTCTGACCACTTGTGACTCGTATTATGAGTTGTCAACGTTGACCACACACAGCGGACTTCTCTGGTCAAAGGCACTACATATGCCTACTTTTGTCGGTCATTGTGCATGGTAGCCACACCGTGCGACTACTTATTGAAGGTCGTTGTCCTTGCTAGTTGAAGACTAATATTCCGAAACCATTGTTTCTCCGTCTGACCATTTGTGACTCGTGTTATGGGTTGTGTACGTTCACCACCCATATTGACATTCTTTGGTCATGGTCAGTGACATATGCCTAGTTTGGTTGTTCACTATGCATAGTAGCCACACCGTGCCACTACTAATTGAAGTTCTTTTTCCTTTCTAGTTGCTACATAGGGTTCCCAAACCATTGTCTCTCCATCTGACCATTTTTGACTCGTGTTATGAGTTGTCAATGTTGACCACACACCGTGGACTTCTTTGGTCATAGTCAGTGGCGTATGCATCTGTTGGCTTGTCACTGTGCACGCTAGCCACACCGTGCCACTGCTTCTTGAAGGTCTTTGTACTTGCTAGTTGATAACTAGTGTTCCCAACCCATTGTTTCCCCCTCTGACCATTTGTGACTCATGTTATGAGTTTTCAACATTGATCACACACTGTGAAATTATTTTGGTCATGGTTAGTGGCATATGCCTACTTAGGGTTGTCACTGTACATGGTTTTCATGCCGTGTCACTACGTATTGAAGGTTTTTGTGCTTTCTAGTTGATAGCTAGTGTTCCCAAACCATTGTTACCCCCTTGGAATATCTGTGACTCTTGTTGTGAGTTGTCAACGTTGACCACATGATGCGAAATTCTTTGGTCATGGTCAGTGACATATACATACTTTGGTTGGTCGCTGTGCATGGCAGCCACACTGCACCACTACATATTTAATGTCTTTATACTTGCTAGTCGATAACTAGTCTTCACAAACCATTGTTTCCCCCTCTGACCATGTGTGACTCGTGTTTTGAGTTGTCAAAGTTGACCACACATGGTGACATTCTTTGGTCATGGTCAGTGACATATGCCTACTTTGGTTGGTCATTGTACATGGTAGCCACACCGTGCCACTACTTATTGAAGGTCCTTGTGCTTGCTAGTTGATACCTGGTGTTCCCAAACCATCGTCCCCCCTCTGACCATTTGTGACTCGTATAATGAGTTGTCAACGTTGACCTCACACAGCGGATTTCTTTGGTCAAAGGCAGTACATATGCCTACTTTGGTTGGTCATTGTACATGGTAGCCACACCGTGCCACTACTTATTGAAGGTCCTTGTGCTTGCTAGTTGATACCTGGTGTTCCCAAACCATCGTCCCCCCTCTGACCATTTGTGACTCGTATAATGAGTTGTCAACGTTGACCACACACAGCGGATTTCTTTGGTCAAAGGCAGTACATATGCCTACTTTGGTTAGTCATTGTGCATGGTAGCCAGACCGTGCTACTACTTCTTGAAGGTCTTTCTACTTGCTAGTTGAACACTAATAGTCCAAACCCATTGCTTCCCCCTCTGACCATTCCTGACTCGTGTTATGGGTTGTGAACTTTGACCACCCATTTTGAAATTCGTTGGTCATGGTCAGTGACATATGCCTAGTTCGGTTGTTCCGTGTGCATAGTAGCCACACCGTGCCACTGCTTAAAGAAGTTCTTTGTCCTTTCTAGTCGCTACATATGGTCCCCACACCATTGTCTCTCCCTCTGACCATTTTTCACTCGTATTATGAGTTGTCAATGTTGACCACACATAGAGGACTTCTTTGGTCATATTCAGTGACGTATGCATCCTTTGGTTGGTCACTGTGCACGCTAGCCACACCGTGCCACTACTTATTGAAGGTCTTTGTACTTGCTAGTTGATCAGTAGTGTTCCCAACACATTGTTTCCCCTTCCGACCATTTGTGACTCGTGTTATTGGTTTTCAACGTTGATCACACACTGTGAAATTCTTTTGGTCATGGTTAGTGGCATATGCCTGCTTTGGTTTGTCACTGTACATGGTTGCTACGCCATGTCACTACATATTGACGATCTTTGTGCTTTCTAGTTGATAGCTAGTGTCCCCAATCCATTGTTACCCCCTTTGACTATCTATGACTCGTGTTATGAGTTGTCAAAATTGACCACACATGGTGACATTCTTTGGTCATGGTCAGTGACATATGCCTCCTTTGGTTGGTCATTGTACATGGGAGCCACACCGTGCCACTACCTATTGAAGGTCCTTGTGCTTGGTAGTTGATACCTAGTGTTCCCAAACCATCGTTCCCCCCTCTGACCATTTGTGACTTGAATAATGAGTTGTCAACGTTGACCACACACAGCGGATTTCTTTGGTCAATGTCAGTACATATGCCTACTTTCGACGGTCATTGTGCATAGTAGCCATACCGTGCTACTAATAATTGAAGGTTGTTGTCGTTGCTAGCTGAAAACTAATATTCCAAAACCATAGTTTCCCCCTCTGACCATTTGTGACTCGTGTTATGGGTTGTGAACGTTGACCACCCATATTGAGATTATTTGATCATGGTCAGTGACATATGCCTGGTTTGGTTGTTCGGTGTGCATAGTAGCCTCACCGTGCCACTACTTATTGAAGTTCTTTGTCCTTTCTTGTCGATACATAGGGTTCCCAAACCATTGTTTCTCCCTCTGAGAATTTGTGACTCGTGTTATGAGTTGTCAATGGTGACCACACGTAGTGGACTTCTTTAGTCATAGTCAGTGACGTATGCATCCTTTGGTTGGTCACTGTGCACGCTAGCCACACCGTGCCACTACTTGTTGAAGGTTGTTGTACTTGCTAGTTGATAACTAGTGTTCCCAACCCATTGTTTCCCCCTCTGACCATTTGTGACTCGTGTTATGAGTTTTCAACGTTGATCACACACTGTGAAATTATTTTGGTCATGGTTAGTGGCATATTCCTACTTTGGTTTGTCACTGTACATGGTTGCCATGCCGTGTCACTACGTATTGAAGGTATTTGTGCTTTGTAGTTGAAAGCTAGTGTTCCAAAACCATTGTTACCCCCTCTCACTAGCTGTGACTCTTGTTGTGACTTGTGAACGTTGACCACATGAAGTGAAATTCTTTGGTCATGGTCAGTGACATGCATATTTTGGTTGGTCACTGTGCATGGTAGCCACACTGTGCCGATACATATTGAAGGTCTTTGTACTTGCTAGTCGATAACTAGTATTCACAAACCATTGTTTCTCCCTCTGGCCATTTGTGACTCGTGTTATGAGTTGTCAAAGTTGACCACACATAGTGACATTCTTTGGTCATGGTCAGT